>PNEQ01089482.1:45897-56863 GCA_003012365.1 Medauroidea extradentata | reverse complement strand
CTGCCTGCACTACTTTAGAATAGTAGTAGTGTTGCCGGTCCCAAGCCCGGGTAAAAGGGGAGGGTGGTAGTCAGCAACATCTTAATTACAATAAATGAATAATTGAAAGAAATAACAAAATGAAATTAAATTACTTTGTTAATATATAATACTTGTCAAGACTTGTCAATCTCGCTGCCTGGAGGCATGCATTAAAATAATATTGGTGATAGGGGTGAGAGTCCTGCTTATGGTACATTACATGTCGCCCTTAAGCACATATGTATACGGGTGGAGTAGAATCAAGTGAGTAAAAAAATGGCGGCTCAAACCCCTGGTGGCCATTCCTAGAACTAAATATTTTATTTTTGGGGGGATGGGGGAAGGGGGGTATTATTCCAAGATGGTGGATGGATGTAAAATTATTTTTTAGAATTTTTTTAATTTTTGGAAATTTTTTTAAAATTTTTTTTTAATTTTGGGAAATTTTGGAAAATTTTGAAAGTGACGTAATCCAAGAAGGCGACCGGAAACAAGATGGCCGCCGGAAACAAGATGGCCGCCGGAAACAAGATGGCGGCCGGAAACAAGATGGCCGCCGGGCCACCACAGCACCACACCCGCAACCCGCTGGGCCAGAACATACCAAACCTATCTACTTCTAATTAATAACATGTATATATTTGGTCGAGATGGGACATAGGTTATGACATGAAGGACCATTTTGATTGACTTTATTAAAATTGCTTCATTTCTTGAGATTGCAGAAGTTTCACTTTAAATTAATTCTGTAATCCGTTGGCTTAATTAAAGAAAGGGTTCTATAAATTTTATATATTTAGACTTCCTCGTACGTTGTATCCTACGGCATACCATTAAAAAATATTAAAAATAATCGAGAACAAAAACTATAAAACATTGAGTAAATTTAAGATAATACCGAATGCTTCACATCGGCTACAACGATCAGATTCAATAACATGTATTTTTCAGACTGTTCAAATAGCATATAACTTTGTTCCTTATACGTTGTTTGTACCCAACCTGTGTACATGTACCGTTTGTTACATTGACTGTGTTTTAAACTTGGCGCCTGTCCGCCATATTAGAAAAAAGAAGTGAGTTCGATCATCATGGCGTCGGGAAGCAAGTAGGTGTGTTGCGATTGCGAACATACGAAATATAACGTGTTTCCTTAATAACAAATTGTTCTTTCCATAGTTCCAAGTTGTGATAGTTGAACATTTCCAGAAATGTGTTAGTTCTAGAAATTAAACTGTTTTGTGGACAAACAACATCGATAGCTAATGTCGCTGCATTGCAGATAACACCTGTAAAACAAAAAACGAAGAAAAGGCAAAGCATTAACTGATGCCATCAAACATACAACATATGCACTGTACAATTCCGGAAGGTAACAGCGTAACAGCATGACTTAAAAAACATTATTTCGTTTTGAGATGCAGATGTGTCTGTGCAAACACATGTAAATATAACGATTTTACATTACGAGCTCAATATGCATCATCATGCTGAGGTATCTTAAAAGGTCAATGGAATCACTTTATTTCGTGTTTGTCCATTCAACCAAGCGGAGCAGGCGATATAAAACATTTAACAGAGAACTGATACACTTTTGATTTTGTTCTTTGAAGAGAAATTTAGCTAATCGTATCAATGTCCATGGTAATGTTGTGTTATTCATAAAAGACACCTTTTACTATCAATAATAATAATAATGTGAGATTCGCAAATGATGGTTAACAGGATACGGGTAATTATACAAAAACTAACTATGTTAATGTTAGAATAAAAAACGTGCCCAGGACTTTTTGAGGAGCGAAGACAATTACTGAACAGGCAAGCACACTAGCATATCCTCGCGGCACGAAGCTTGGAAGCAGATACCAACTGAAGAGGTCGTTGCGTCTCTGGGAAGATTTTATTTACACCAACCTGGGCATCTCTGGTGAAGGATATGGGTGGGGGGGAGAGGACTGGGAAGGGCAGGACGTCGGGCAGTGTATTTCCGCGCTCTTCCTCGGTAATGGCTGCTCGAAATAACAGCATTAAGCCCCACCGACAGAACATTAATTACATCCTTCTTCGCCCGGCTGGTAAATGGGTTGAGGGTCGGGTGTAAAAGGGCCCGGGAAAGCAGGAGGATGGGCGGGGGGAGGGGGGCGGGCAGGGTAACAGTATTACCAATAATCTCACAGGAAGGAAAATTCCGCTTTGTTCATGGAGGGAGAAGGAGGGGGCGCAGCCGATATCCGGCAGTGCACGTGGTCCTCAGAGGACCCCCTTAATAAATTTAGCGTGATTCAAGGACTTTCCGGCCAGCTTCACTTCCTCTGGACCAGAACCCCCTAACTACATCTGCTCGCTATACTGGTCAGGACATGGAGCTCTGAAGTCATCTCACTACGTCTGTCTTTCACACCGATGTTCCTATACAAGGATGAAGGCAATGTAATATCTTCTCTCATAGCACAACGATGCTGGAACCCTCTGTATAACAAGAAAGTAGAAAACCTATCAGGTGCAAGATGCCAAAAAAAAAAAAAAAACACGTCAAGTTTACTGGCCTACCTGTCATAATTGCGAGACGCCCTATTTTGCGGAAATATTTAAGTGCAAGATAGATTTAAGTGACTTACGAAAACACCTGTTGTACTTTTTTGGTTATTGGTCACATAAATTTGTGAAGGTCGGTTTCCTATTTGACTTTGACAGCAGAATAATGATTCAGAGACACCAAACGCCTGTGATTAGCTGATAAAACCCCGAGATGTTAAATACTTTAGTCATCTAATCACTGAAGTGGACATAATCTTAAGTATTCTAATATTCAACTAATTAAAGATTTATACGAAAGTGAGTTATTTCTGCTGGTAGTAACATGAAGCGTATTTAATATTTTCCCCAGAAGCTGTATTCAGCGCATTATTTATCTACAGTTCAGTGCCTTCTTACGTGTAAATAATTTGTAGTAGTTCGTGTCTCATAAGGATTTCATTTAATTAATTTACAATTTTCCGTGGTCATAGTTGGCGTGCGCACATTCTCAGCAGCATTCTGTCCACAATTCGCAAAGCGTGTTGGTGTAAAATGATCTGACGTATGTAACTCATGCTTGTTTGTTCTGTGTTTCGTAAAAAAATTGCAGACTTTCCAGAGATTAAAAAATATTTTATCTCCTATACTAGAACAAGTAACAAGTGGAATGACACAACATTTGACACAACATTTTCACAAACCAACAAGCGTTCAAATTGGTGAACCAAGCCAACTATCGCCGAAATGCTGAAAGAGAAAATGACAATCTCTGCCGCCTGTTTCCAGAGTAAGCTGCTAGAGTGCCTTCTCAGTGAATTGTAAACAAAGTCATGTGGAATTTGAGACATTGGTTTAAACAGCCGCTTATATTTCAAGCAATGTTTAAATTTTTTGTATTACAATTGTATATTAATTATGGTAAATATGACGTTACTTTCGTATCAATTTCCTCGCAGTATGGTCTACCAAACTTCAGTGTAACCAATCATCGAAGAACTCGCACGCCATGACAATCCTAAGAGAAAACGAGCACGTTAAAAACCACGTTATGATGTTTATTAATATATTATGTGGTGAAACCATGAGGCCAGTCGTTTATTAAAGTAATTGTTCTCTGTAGTGAGGTGTTCTGTGGCTCACATCATACATACATCAACCCCGCCCATGTGACAGGTTACTGGCGCATGTCTGTAAGCAAGAAATGTCAGCATTGATTAGAAGCGTTCACATGCCAAAGAAATTGTTGTAGAATGTTGATGTTGAGGTATGGTTTTATCATACAACGTCAATAGTAACATTTTAAATATTACCAAGCCATGTAAAATTGTATCATCTATATTAATTAAAATCTTACTACCCTAAATTTTCGTTTCGTTTCGTACGATATTAATGAAGTTAAATTTAAAACAATACTCCACCTCCGCTTTAGTAATACTTTGATTCACCACAGTATCAAGAAGCAAGTATTTTTGGACTTCGTTTCTTGGTTCTGCTGCGGTAAAGTTTTAATTTCTAGCTGCTCTTAAATAGTTTGGTTATAATAATTTACGAACAGGCACATCACAAGAACCCAGTAGAATTGAATAGTAATTTTATACCGAATGCGAGAAAAAATTTTTAATTAAAACAAATTATAATTATATAAATTTAAGTCGTAAAATAAAAATTAATTATTAAAATTAAGTAATTCAATTTATACATTTATTGTTAATATTTTACCCGGTAAAATACGTATTTTACTAATAATTTTTAATCATTTTCATAGAACATGCTGTACGTCAAAAAATGTACAAATAATTCTTAGACAATCCAACGCTATTGAAATATAGTTGAAGGTAGCTGACGAATATATTTGGTTGAAGTGCATGTTTTCAGTTGGGATTACTTTGTTGCTACACAGGTACAGTTAATAATTTTTCTGACGTGTGACGTATTTTTAACACGCTAGACATTCCTATGTAGAGCGAGATGAGGGTTACATCACTTGAGTTCTGGTTACTGGAACTGTCAGAACCTAGCCACTCGCTTGTGCTCAGACGTGCCCAGTTAAACCACTCGTGTGTAGAATGTTCACAATTATCTTGCAGTGCTGACGGCAGAGTCGAGTGTGCTGACAGGCAAGGGCGCAGTTAAAACAAACACGCGCTTTCGTGGTTAATAGCACTTGTCTTAAAACACACTAGGATTTATTACCTGAGAACAATGACCTATTAAAACACTTTATGCGCCACAACACTTATTTTCTTGCCGCAATATTTTCCAAATTATTCTCTACAACGATATTTGTCGCCAAAAATAGTCTGCGTAAACTTCTAAGCAGTAATCTTAATGGTAAAATGACATGAAGATGTTTGAGACACATTTAATGTTTGCTCTGCCTTGAACTACGATGCAGGCCTCGGCGGCCGAGTGGTTGGACCACTCGCCTTCCACCAAGGCGATCCGGGTTCGATACCCGGTGGGGTCGGTCCCTGGATTTTCGTATGTGGGAATCGTTCCGGAGGATGTCGCTGGCCGACGGGTTTTCTTATTCCGGCGCGTCTTCATAGTAGACCCTGTATTCACGTCATCCCTCGAGGTTCGCATATTGCCTACGAGCTCCCGTTCATAGAATCTGCTTTCATGGTGTGATGCCCTGGTCGTCAGGTATCAGCCTCTTTTACCACGAAACCAAGCTTCAGATGTGATCCTTAGGTCCTGAAACAAGCTTATGGACAAATGCAGGGTCTGTAGTAATAAGCGGCACCTGCAGACCAGCGTGACAGAAGCTGTAGTGTCAACTAACATACAACTGAGGCACTACTGGATAACAACACGACTGCCGCCACTGGGAGCGAGAGAGCCATTCACAGACGTGTCCAGACACAGCTCGTGAATTAGTTGCCACCGAGGAGAGATCTGTGTACACAAACAATATCTGCGGAGGCAACACGATGTACGGTATCGCTGTTGACGAAGCCTGCCAGGGTAGGCCACCCTCACTGCACAGCCAGAAAGTCTTTGTGGTCCCGGGGTTAATAAGGCCTGTTTCCGGGCCGGCGCCAGGCGGTTATTAATTCCCTGCTAGTTGTGTGACTGGGCGGCATGTTTGCTTGCTGACGGCTTTGCTGATTCCCTCGGCACCCGGTGTTTGCAGAACTTCTCGCAGTCCTTGGGCGTGGGCGGGGAGGGGGTGGTGGGGCAAGTTACAAGGAGAGACTTGGCTGATGTGCGAATAATTACAACGTGTAATGAGCTACAAGCGACAAGAATAATTTCTGCTGTAGGTATTCTATGGCTGTGTTAAAATATCATCGCGCTAAGGAAGCTATTTCAGACAAAAGTGTTGCACTTACGATTTCAGGACGATTTTTTCACATTAGAATATTATTGACCAAATTTTAATTATTACGGTCTTTTATTGAAATTTCATCGAAATACTTATTTTATCACACTTTTATTAGAAATATATTTATTTATAATTCCTTCATATTTTACATACACTTAAGAAATTTTAATAAGGACCGTTTTTCTTATAATGAGTTTTTTAATTCGTCTAGGCAGTGCATTAAACTTTAATTCTCAGTTAGTTCTCTGTACTAACAAGTTAGCTAGGCTGTCCCTTATGAGCGCTATCGTTGTATATTTAGTAAGTGTTCTTCAACTAACAAAATAAGAAATATTCAGATAGTCCAACTTGTCTTGTTCTTCCTCCCCCAAACATGGATACAACTGATATCATCATATTCTTAATATAAATAAAGTTGTATATCTCAACAGCAAGTAGCCAGCCGTAAGCAACCTTGGAGTAATTACAAATTACAGTTTAATATGCAGGATTTGTGCACGTGCACTAAACGTGTGAGTTTCTGTTAGTTGCAGCTAAATTTATATTTTTGGTTTTCCATTGAAAAAATACTAACTTTTGAGGATAATTATGTGGTCTATTCTGAAGAGAAAACTAGTAACTTTGGTGCTACGTTTACATACGTCAATATGTGGTTTAGGTTACAAAACAATATAAATAATGCCGACAATTTTGTAAACTAGCTATAACAGGCAGAGAAGGTGCAAATGCACACATTAAACACCTGTCATATAACCTTTCATTCATGTAGGGACAGGAATATATCGGCAGTTCAGTGACTTACAGACTATACTCGGATGTACTATGCAGTCCAGCGCCTCGTCTGTTTGTTCATTGGCTGCTGTCCCCGAGGGTGACCAGTAGCAGCTCAAACCTGGTAGATTGTGACCCCAACATGTATTTTACTGGTGTACCTTTGACTCAGAGTTTCAAGGCCTGTCTAACATTGATTCAGTCACAAAGCTAACAGAAATGTACACTCATTTTATCAGTAGCTTTTTATTAAAAGTAGTATGTGAATATTCCAAGTCCCACAGTGTGTGTGTATAAAACACGTGTCTACTACCTACCCGTATATTAACACTAGAGCTGTTGTTCTAAGTTACAGTAGTGAGGAAGATCAGTTGTAATAATTACGTTGCCGGAAAACCAAATTGTTTGTATAATACGACCTCTCTCAAAGACGTGAACAGGAAGGACCTCTCCCTAATCATCCTGCAGCCTGCTATTTTCTCTCAAAGATGTCGGTCGATAACTTCTAGTATCGTTTCCACGTTTCTCGGAACATAAGTGAAATATAAAAGCATGAGTATATATAGATTTGAACAAATGTTACAGTATTTATACATTTAAAAAATTATAAAAAATGAATGTACACAGTTTTAAAAATAACTAAAATGTATACAATAATGTACACTATTATAAAACTTGTAAGATTTACGACGACAAACGTGGAACTCAGATATAGACAATTAATGCATAGACAGTCACTATATGTTATTGCATTGCACATGATATGAACTGTTGTGCGAGTTTTCTCAGCGACATAAATTCTCTACACACGTTACTGTTAATATATTGCATGCGCCTCACGTTCCTTCGTTTTAAACCGTTCAATTATTTTTATAATTATTATTATTATATTAAACTCTTTAGTCCGATTTAAAACACG
This sequence comes from Medauroidea extradentata, assembly GCA_003012365.1. Classification (NCBI taxonomy): domain Eukaryota; kingdom Metazoa; phylum Arthropoda; class Insecta; order Phasmatodea; family Phasmatidae; genus Medauroidea; species Medauroidea extradentata. Next base: position 49,307 of record PNEQ01089482.1, on the reverse strand, counting down.
GTATTTAAATTGTTCATTTTCTGTAATTTTTTTCTTCAAAAGTACACAAAGATAATAATTAATATAATGGACACAAAATTCAATATATTTCCTTGTACTTATATAATAGTTTACATTTGTACACTGTATTTAAAAAAAAAAGCGGCCAATAGGCAGGTATTTATGTAGTTCAGATTCCATTGGGAAAATACCGTTTTTAACTTGTTATATTTGATGTTTTACTACACAGCATATTTTTGGAAATAATTTTGATATAATGTTATAGTTAATTATATTTTGCAGCTTAATTCGTATGTTAAAACGTTTTGTAAACCACACTGTCTATCTTGTCTTATCTGCTGTAATATTAACACGTACGATCTGTTTATCAATGCAGAGAAAACTGGGCCCTACTATAAACTCATAAATTACCATTTTTTTCGTTAACTGGGGCTACAACATTGAATTTTGTCTATGTTTGTTTAGTGATTAAGGATCTACTTCCGTTATGCATGATATACGCATGGTTGCGAACAAATTATTGGGCCGATATAATAACTTTTAGCCTGATAATAATTTTTCGAAACCATATTTCTTACTGCTTCAGTTCTAGCTTGCAAACATCACAAAAATACCCCGTTAATTTGACTATGTGATTACGTAAAGAAAAATTATATATATTGTACATCGTCAATGTTTTAAGCGGTTGTAAATTACTACTTATGTTTAATTAATAAACTTTCAACATTTATAACCAGTTTCAGCAACTTCTACACTGTGGTTATGTTTTTAGTATGTTCTGTACACACTTTTTTTGAAGTAGTAAGATGATTTTATACTTTAACTACAAATTATTTAATTTAAGTTATTCTAATTTATTTTATTTCACCTCTTTTTCTAAGTTAAGGCTAAAATTATTTGTTTTACACTTAACCATATTTGCAACAAAATGTCACGTACGCAGAATAACAATAATAATTATTTGAAATATAACTATAAAAGCAATCCGAAATAATTACTAAGTATATTTAACTATCAGTGTTGCAATTAATCAAGTGGAATAATTTCTATAACTTTTACGAGCAGAGAACACTGAAATTAATACTTTGAAATGGTTTTATACGTAAATTACTTTCTTAAAGTTAAACGGTATTCGATGAAACAGTAAACTTACAATTTTTCGAGAACTTTTTTTTAGAATAAACGGGTGCATGTGTAGCTTCTGTGTTCGGCAACCCATCTAAGTGTTCTCTTCGGTTTCCACGAGAAGAGAATCTGTTAGGACTCCATCTTGCCTGGGCCTGGTCAGTGTCACATCCTGTTGTCCGGAGGAGACAAAGGGTCGCAGGGGGAGGAAGGGGGTGGTGGAGTGACCCGAACGCCTCCATTAGCTCGTGGCCAGCTCTCTAGAAGAGTAAAATGGGGGAGGGACGCGACGGAATTGGAGAAGAGGGAGGGGGTTGAGGGTTGCTCGCCTCTCGAGAGGCCTGAAAGCAAGCCGGTAATTCCTCTGCGCCTGTCCCCGATTGAATTCCTTCTTTTTTTCCCTCCAGCCACCCTCTTTTCACCCCTACAGCAATCCGAGCTGGAATTTGTATTCGAGGCGATCTGCAGAAACAACCCTATCTCCCATTCCACCGCCTTAAATCCTCTGAACTTCGGAATGCCCTTACACGGATGGGTGACTCGGGGAAAAATGCGAGAGATATCTGGGATGTAACACGAAATATTTATGAAACCATTTATTACTGGATTGTCTTCCAGACCACCGTTGGTTTACGCGCGCAGTTGCTACAATCGTACAAATTATAGTATGCGCAGTATCACAGTAAAGTTTGGTTTTTACAGTTGGTAAATACCATAAAAGGTGATATCATCAACATTACGGTGATAAAAGTGACATGCAAGTATTTACCTAAAGCTAGTTTTTTGCCAATATTAAAACTGTTAAACACATAATTTACACATTAGATTTTTCGTTTCGGGTACTGTGGCATTTAACATTTTAAATATGAGCACCCGTATTTCCATTTGATGTGGCATTTAGAAGAACCTGCGAGAATATTTTGTGTCGGCCTTTAATATATGACATTAAATTATTTAATTAATGGTCACTATCAAAATCCTTTATCATGATTTCAAGAAAAGATTTTGTATGTACTAGGGTCAACTTCTAACTCTGTATAATTTCCACTATGGTTATCCTATTTTCGAACATTCGTGACGTGAACGAGTTTACTCGGAGAACCGGGGGGTTGAACATATTTCTAACCAAGATAATTAAACACATACAGAGTCTTTTTACATACAGTAAAATATCAGGTAATAGTTATATAACACCACCGCAGTGTTGATTTTATCACTTTACATGCTTTTTACCAGCTAACAAACAAACTTTACATCGTTTTCCGAACTCTATCCAGGTGAATGCTGGGATGGTTCCCTACTAAAGATCATGGCCGGCTCCAAGGCCATGGCCGACGCCTCTCCAAACGTCAGGATGAATTATAAAAGTTAAACAGGCGATGCATCTTCTTCATACACCATTATAAGCGTTCCTCTGTAAAGCTGGTAAAGTTAGAACTGCACATTACATTTTGAACGGTTGGTTTCTAATCTGAGAAGGCTGTTACATGTTTTAGTGATACCATACAATTGACGTATAGTGTACTTATGCATAACACCTTCCAATTAAAGTTAACTACAAGACAACCCTTGAGCTGCCAACAAGGGAATATATCTCTGAAATATCAGGACTGACAAGGGTGGATTCTTTTTTAATCGGTAGAAAATGTCTTACTGCTCCGCAACATTCAGCATGTTGAGTTATTTAATTTTTCGCTTTTATGGAATTGGGAGAAGAAAAATGTGAAATGTGCTATAGCGTGCATTCAGTTTACCTCGTGTTACTGTACGAGCATCACCTTCGACATTTTTACATACAATTAGGCTGTAACCAGAACAGCAAGTTAATAATATAAAATAATTTCTGGACGGGTTGGGGCCTAAATATTGGTAAGAATTCAATTGTGAAGCTTGTATTGTAGCGCAAGGTAAAGAGAATTCACACAATAATAGCAAATTTCGCTTTTTTTCTCAGAATTCCAAAACGAAAAAAAAAAAAAAAACCGAAAATTGCGACTAATGCGGAGACTTAAGAGGGCGTGGTAGATAAAGAAGCACTGAGTTCTACAATTGAGATCTGCACTTTTTGAAAGTCAACATATAAGAACATCAATTCGAATCACCCACACATTAATAAGGCCCTAACTTTTTCGTTTCTGCATTACCTAACATGTTCTATAATTATGTACATATTTCTGTCTAAATTTTATTGAATCAATTTTAAAATAAGATATTTTATTATTGAATCTAGTGGTACTGTCTCATATTTGTAAACTTTTCTTCTAATGTACTTTATTGCACAAGTC
>PNEQ01089482.1:0-45797 GCA_003012365.1 Medauroidea extradentata | reverse complement strand
GGCTATATTCCAGGATTTAGATTAGTTTTTATTTAAGTTTTGTCGCAGCTGTCAGCTTATTTTATTTTAACTACTTCAATTTTATATTCTTAGTTACTATTTTCTATTGTTTCTTGTTAGATTTTAACTCATTTTATTGCTACCTTTGCACATGTGATATTTGTTTAAATTTGGTTAAGTGTAAGAGAAGGCATTTTAGCCTTAACTTCGCCAAGAAAATGAAAGACGAAATAAATAAATAAATAAATAAATAAATAAATAAACTATAAACCAGTAATCCTTGATAATTATTTTTACGAACTTTATAAGCAAACATTTATCCAGAAAGCTACATTTGTTAAGCATGATCTCTTGCGTCGCATTTAAATGTACGAGATTTTGGCGTCAGAGATATTGTTCTTCAGGTATACGTTAATCAAGAAACATTTTTTCCTAAAAAAAGTTGGTAAATACTACTGTCTAGGATTGATGTTTTTTATGTTTTTAAATTGGCTTCGAGAAACCTACAATTCTGAACATATGCTTTTAACGCTGAATTATGTACCACGTACTCTTAAGTAGTATAAGGTTTTACGAAGTAGATGTATTTCGGAAGGCCAGAAGACAGGGTTGGTCGGGAGGGCTATATTTCTTTCGTTGCTATGTCTGGAAAGGGATGTGACTTGGAGGGCATGGCAGATATAGTGGTGGGCGCCAACCCACCCCTCCCCCTTCCCAGAGGGCTTCTGTTGCTGACGCTGACAAGAGGTGCGCCAGGCCAGGGCGGCAACCCCCAACACTCGTGGCTTGGCGAGGGGTGGTGATAGCAAGCCCAAGTATCGGGTCGGGAGGGGTTAAGGGTTGGCGACGTCACTTCTAGGGGCGGACGAGGAGGGGTGCAGGAAACTACGGCCGCACTTTATCACGTGTTTTCGAAAGCAGGCGCGGCTCCGGGGACACAAAAACCACCCCCATCCTCTTTGTCTCGCCCTCTAGAGCCTGCCGGCATCGCGCGGAACAGCGACACTAGTCCCAGGATCTTTGCGCAACACCGTCGTAAGTAACACTGGAACTATATGCTTCGTCAATTAACTATAAACAAGCACATGAGTATTTAAATATCGTAAATTAATTCGTAAGGAATAACTTATGTAATGACATTATTAACGTGCGAACAGCGAGACCAATCAGGACTCAATGTCGATAAGCAACTGTACTCTCTGTGTAATGTCGTCAACCTGCTGATGAGGCTGACACTTATCGCGGCTAGTACAATTTTCAGCTAAAGTAAACTATCATTTCAGAATCTCAGCTGTGTCCATGACAAAATTACCAAACAGGAACCTTTCAATACATTCATTGGTAAAATAAACTGTTTTTGTTTAAACAGTGCTATATAGAATGAACTCTTTTAATTTCGGCATACTTGGTAATAAGAGGCGCTCATTATTTATTAAAAAATTATTCACCAACCGGTTTTATTTCCTTACGTGCAAGCTATACTTCGTAGATTGTGGCAACATTTGTGAAGAGGCGTCACTCATTCGACTTAGCCAATCAGGATAAAGCTACTTCGACACCACACGTCTGTGATTTGCTGGTAGATCCCAAAGAAGACTGGAATTAAAACCATCCAATCACAGGTCATGAAACAGAACTGCAGATGTACACATACAACACTGAAGCAACTTGGAACAAAATGTTATTCGCCGAAATGAAATGCTCTACTGATAACATTAATTTAGCTTAGTCTTTTAAATATTAATTGTATTTGTAATACGTCGCACATCGTTATACAGAGATATGATTTCGTATAGCAATAACTTCGGCCCTCTGAACTAAACTGTGCGCGACATCGTTGCTACATTTAGAAATATTTAACAGTTTCATAGTATTAAACGATTGTAACCAAATACAGCCAACGAGACATTGTGAAATCGTCTCTAAACTAATCGTATTACATCTTTGCATTATTTCGTAACGGAAGTGTATGGCCTCCTGAATAATCATTCTGTACGTATGCCATACCGAGTCCTTGAAGTCCTACAGACTAAAAAAATAAATATGTGAACACGAAAAAGAAATAATGGCCAAAAACAGAATGAGCTTACATTAGTAAATATATAAATAATGTTACACAGAGAGCGTTATTTGTCGTACAACATGGCCGTAGATCAAACCCCACCATAAATGAACTTTGATAGAGCAGCGTTGATGTTCGTTAAATTAACCTGGTGTCTCCGACCTCGAGAATATTCAGTTATGTCCCGCTCGTTTAATATATCGCTTTATCAGTAAACACAACATGTTGCATGAGATCTATGTATTCGTTAATGTTGTTAAGCAGGATCAACAACAGTCATCTTCGAATTCTTCCATTTTTGCTGTAAGTTCCATACAATGAGATTTATTAACATTCCTTGTCTGATAAGGCACAGGTAATCGTGTTATACTTTCTCAAGCGTTATCGAATTGTCACACCTTCACTACCTTTGTTTGTTTTTTATTAGTAGGGACTAATCTTCTGGAGGAAGATAGTAATTTTTTTTCTACGGATCGTCACAGGTAAAGTGTAATCAATAGTAATCAAGCAATTCCAACTGCAAATAATGTAATAAACTATTCCTTCTGCCTGTCGAGGCACAAAACATTATAAAAAATTTTGAAGACCAAATTAAATGCAATGAAAGGTTCCATTATTCGAAGCTTGCAGACGTTTGACTTGATTCTTACTGGTTTGCCCGTAGTTTACACTCCCAGCAGAAGTTGTAACTTTCAAGCATATAATTGAAGCAAGCTTCTTAGAAACCACTTTGCAAACAGACTACTTCCTAAATGTAGACTGGGGCGTTCTGCTAACACTCTTGGTTCACACGTAAATGATGATTTAATTATTTTCATTTTATCGTCTGACCTTGGCGGTCTCCTAGGCCCCGCTACTCGCACGCCACCGAGCCGAGTACAGAACATCGACCGTTACTAGATTATTTGAAAACTGCTCAACATGTGTTAATGACCTCTAGGTATCAATAATATCCAAGGAACGTTAAAACACACCTAAACCTATTTCATGTGCTGCAAGTATCTGTAAAGCTTATTTTCTAGTTTCCTAAAATTGAGAAAATAATTGCTTTTGTGATTATTTTTTGTATGAAAATCTTGGCGCAGGATATTTTAAAAGTATAGACTTGTGCAACACACCATTCTATTTAATATGACGTCATAAAATAACAGAGTTGCCCTTGAATATCTTATAGAAGTGAGTTGTCTGCGAGAAGTGACTTGCGCCGTGTGTCGTCCTTCCAGAACTCGAACCGCCAAAATACATTCACCTATGCGTCCACCTGAAAGCAAAGAAATATTCGTCTTGATATGTTACTTTACACCTAACAAAACATTTAAATAAATATACCTTGGGTATTTCAATTTTTAACTATATGTATTTCTGTAGTAAAACTTAATTAATTTCTGCAGAGAAATTATATTTTCAACCTAAAGCTTGTCTCAACAATAAAACAACAAACATTATCACCGAGATGTATTAAACTACGTTAATAGCAAGTAAACCATTTATTCTCATATTTTAACGAAAAAAGGTCGGTGCGACAAAGTTACTTTTGCAGTGGTTTATATTCAAACATAAATGGTATTTGCTTCAACAAATGTTGTATTGCTGTAAATAACTTTTTCGTAAGTTTCGTTTACTTGCCATAACCACTCGTGAAGTTAAAAGGTCTTCCGAGTTGGCGTTTTACCACCATACTCAAGTCGAAAATTGTGTTGAACAGGAACAACTGAGTTCGTTTCGACTAACCAAGCTGCCAACAGTGACTGCCGGTCATCCACTGAAGCGTGACCTTCCGTAAGGACATGAATACACGACAACAACTGATGAAGATATTACACAATACACGACTAACAATCTCGACAACGCTTGCTCATGCCCGAAGTAAAGACCCTATTATTTAATGTTCTGCAAAGATTCCAATCCCCGATCCTGGAGCTATTTACTTCACTTCCTTTATTTACGGTCTATCTTTAAAGTCATAAATGTGTTACTACGTCGCTAAGAATGCTAGTTATTAAGCGTTATGCTTGGAATATTAGTTACTAAACGTTTAGTAAATTAAACAAATGCTGTGACTGTCAGCAAATAATAGTTGTTTTATATATGAAGAAAGGCGCGAAACCTTTGTAAAAAGAATGCAAAAATTTGTTAAAAATTTACGACAATCAGTTTGCCACATGCATATTTACATTTTTGTCCATGAAGTTCCGCAAACATGCGTACCGATGACGTTATCTTGGTATCGTTGGTTTCTTGATGTTGACAACATACAAACAGGCACTCTACTATATAGCATTTACACGTCACAAGTCACCTGCAGAATTCATGCGAGAAGAAGGTTTCTCGTGCAAGAACTTCTCATGCAAAGAGGACATCTAAATAAACAAGGAACTAGAGCAAATCTAGGGGCCCAAGATTTTCGCGAAAATATTTTTTGCACCACTTATTTTCAGTGTCTGGCAAGCACATCTGTGTCTCAAATTCATGGTCAATTGATTGGATGTTGTTAACTCGCAGCGTGACGTGTATCTACCCGCCAATCACAGTCTGGGGTGTCGCCATAACCTTGTCATGATTGGTACAGTCAAATAACTGACACCTATACACAAAGGCGTACTTCCAATAACCACTAAGCAGTGTTGCAGATGTATATGTAAATGTATGGAACCAAGTGGTGCAGAAGTATTTTCGTGAAAACCAGGTGTCCCTAGACTAGTTTCCGGTGCAAGACCCTGCAACTCCTACTGAAGGAATTGTTCTAAACATTTGTCAAGCAGTAAAGTACTAGTCACAGAGATGTGAGTAGATCATAATTCTGTCGATATGCGATGAGAAATCAGGCGAGTCATGAACTCTTTGTTATACATAAATGTAAAGAAGCAGAAAATAGCGTTGATATTCATGAAAGTTGTAACAAAATATTTATTTTATTGTGTGTTTCATTTAAAATTAAATATAAAATGTCGGCAGAGGCCATCAAACAGTCTTATGCAAGAAAATAGCTTGCTGCGAGAAATGTTGTCGAACATTGTTGTTTCGATCATATATCATGAATAGAGACGATGGTACGTCGCGGGAAAATTTGACTGTTAGCTGGGTTTCAACACACGTTCAGCTTACCAGAAGATTACTTACTGGCTTTAGCTTGTATTTGGAGCTGTTACCCTGTTTGACTGAGCCAATAAGAATCCCGCTATTGTAATAATGTATGCTTGTTATTGGTCTGCAGACAGCTACGTTGTGTCGTACGTACAATACCCAGCCATACATGTCACAATAAACTACAGTGTTTTTAAGGGTATGTTGGAACAAAACATTTTCACGATATATCATAATATCTATACATCGCCTCTCCGCACGAGCCACTCAGTGGCGTGCAGTGATTTACTATTATCCTTTTACTATCGAGCCATAAGCGGTGACCACATTTTTTATTTATGAACAGCATAGTTCAAAATAATACGCTTGTTTCTATAGTTGTGTTTTCCGAATATGACCGTTAATTTGCCAGGTACGGCAGTCTGTAAAAGCCATTTTTGGCCGTTTTGAGTGGCCTCAAAAACATTGTTTCTAATAAACATGCCTAATTTTTTAAACCATAGCGACGTAGTTTGGAGTGTCTGTTCTTTTCGTAGATGTACACATGAATTTTGCGTTTTATAGTTTCGTCACGAAGAGAATAGCGTAACTCACTGCGACGAATTTGAAGGGCAGATAGAGAGACCCATTAGGATGAGTCCTCGCCTAGTTCATGAACAATGGTTCAACGAGACGCGCGCCTTTTGTTCCATGCGATTACGTTACACTTGTTCACGATATATTTGTCAGTTAAGCAAAAACACACTTCTATATATACTTAAATTTTTCCTAATTCACTAAACGCCTTTCATAACTTGTTTCCGTTTACGTAAATATCCAGAAATGGAAATCCACCGACTTGAACTGGAAAACAAAGAAACATACTCATTAATTTGACTTTGCGCTCTAGCTACATAGGGAAAGGACAGATACGGAAACAATATGTACTTGGGAATAAAAACAGGTTTATATTTTGACGCGCACGCAAGTCTTGCCTGTACGACTTATCTTCTCTACTGACGCCAACGGATAAATAAACGGAACTCAGCGACTTTTCTCGATGCCTGCGCACGCTTTCATCTTTGCTAGGAAGGAATCGATATTTGCTGATAACTCACCCTTTCCTAGTGCAGAGTTTCAAAAATATTTATTCCAGTCATGATTTTATACATCCTACTTTTTATGTTACACATTTCAGTGGAGAAACTTGCAGAGCTAATCAAGCCTCTTCTTCAAGAGTATGCACAACCCATCGGTAGATGAGGATGCTGTAGAAATACGTTATTTGAATATTATAAGTTGTATGTAACATACCCACACTGACTCCGGAACTGTTGAGTTTGTGAAGTGCGGAAAAATTCCCCACTCAACGGAAAATATCCACGGTGGAACGCTCGAATTCTGAAGCAAACTTCTCTTCGACGGCATTATATTATCGAGTTTTGAAATACTGTGCGCTTCTAATATATTCGAGATGAAATTTCCTGGCCGCGAAGCAACTAAAGTAACATAGTTTAATTACTTTACATCTGGAAATTTCATCTGCTTCTCGCCACTTTCTCTTCTCCAACTCTCTCTCTCTCTCTCCCTCTCTCTCTCTGCCACAGCCGGCCGTTAGACGCCTCCCAAGTCCTCTTCCCTTACCCCTCTCGCTTCCTCCTTCATTTTCACCTTTTTTCCCCAGGGATATGGTAAAATATCCCGAACTTAAGATTTGCTGTAAACTACTTAACCGCAAAAACTTTGCTACGGCCGTATTTCTACGAGGTATAAGGCAATGTTATTTTAATTTTTCGGGAAGTTACCTGCATGTAATCTCAGACTTTAATGTCTCGAAAATTAATGCCTTAAGTTTAAATTATGTATTACCATTTTCTTTTATAGCCCATGTGTATAAGGAACAGACCCATACAAATACAATTCATCGTAGATTTAACAGTTAACAAAAGAATACGTGTAGGTTTAAGTTTCGATTAGTTGAACGTATGGCACATATATTTTTTTTACGTTAATTGTAACGGAAGTGAGTATTTGAACGAAAACCCAATAATTGGTCTCGACAAACCTTGAAGCAGCAGATCTGCTGTATGTAGCTACCCAACATTCAGTGTGTGACTTATAGACAGAGATCTGAGAAATTCACGAGTACATTGACCTGAAAGCTAGTCTCAAATGTGTTCTCAAACGGTATATGTGTTATCTGTTTATTAGCTGCTTGATAACACAGTGCTTCTACATAGCTGGGCCTGTATCACAGAACATTTAGGAATACAGAATTGAAATAGCCAGTCACACACGCCAGCAAAACGGCTTTCCTGCCCAGCAACATGGCGGAAACACCTACCGCCAATCAGCGTAAGGCAGCTGACTTGCTATTCGGCAGCCAGGCCAATAGGAAACCTGCAGTAACACAAACACACAGGAAACATACACGGTGCTGGTATCAACAACCTCGGGCAGACAATAAGCGATGGAGTTCACTCGTTTCAAATGAGCCGCCTCGTCATTTCGCGTCTGTATTACTATCTATTCTGTGCCTGCACTTAGTAACATCTGTATTATTGGTCGGGCCAGCGCTCATTAGAGAGCATCAAATAAGTCAAGAGCTAATTGAGAAAGTCACACGAACTTACAATTGTTTCGATTCTAGCTTGAGTCCAAAACAAAACGCGATTGTTTTGCTAATATAGATAGAATAAGCGTGAATGTTGAGCGCCACGCTAGTATCCAAAGTGCTCTTACATGACATAATTGGACGAATATAAGTATAAACGGTTCAAATGATTACAGACGATAACAAACTGCCAGTATTGTCACACCAGGCTTCTCACTGGCTTGGTTCAATGTGAAAACACGTATATGTAACGTGAACATCGCAAGTGTAGAAACTACATTGGAGGAGGAAGTAAAGTTTAAGGGCGCGGTTCACCTCAACGTCTTTTATTATTTTTATCTTTGTACAAAATATTTTTTCTCATTTTAGACATAAATTGTGATTAAATCTTTCTCTTAGTAAATTTTTGTATTCCTCATAGTTTTTGTGTAATGAGTCGTAAACGTTAAAATTTGCACTTTACGGTTTTAAGTACGCCACTAAAACCAACTGACATACCAAATCGAAAAAATTCACAGTGTATAACAATGTTTTAGGCTATGGTTTGACATATATAAAAACAAAAAATAAAATATTTTTTGTAGTTAATAAAAAAAGCTGAATTTTGAAATCAAATTAAAAAATTTCAACAATTTTTTAATATACGGAAATAGTTTATTTTTTGCTCTTATATATGTCAAATCACAGCCTACGACATTCTTATGCACTTTGGATTTTTTTCGGTTTGGTATGTCAGTTGGTTTTAGTGGAGTACAGTAAACCGTAAAGTGCAAATTTTGACGTTTACGACGCATTACACAAAAACTATGAGAGATACAAAAATTTCCCAAGAGGAAGATGTATTCACGATTTATGTCTGAAACTAGAAAAAAATATTTTGTACAAATATAAAAATAAAATAGTAAAGATGTTGAAAACTGAGCACGCCCTTAGGACGCGCTGACAGTGGAGTTAACAGACACACAACTTGGTACAATGACAGGAGCTAGAAGAGAACTCGACCATGGTCTCTAAGGCACCATCCAACAACTCACCTGCGGTGATTTCGAGAAAACATATTGGAACCTTGTAAACTGTCAACTGTTCCCTCGATAAATAAGTCTCTCTACTAAAGACTTTCTATTATTTCCACAGCACTCTCTGCAGACAGTAGTACAGTTGTAGTAGTCTCGTGTTATCTCACCGTGTGTCCGAGTGGAACATTGCATTATGTTCTGTCACAAAATACAGGTAATATGCACGTGACATCGACGGCTGTGAACGGACAACTGCGTAGCATACTTCATATTCAAATATGTTATCTGGAAGGAACATTTGAACATAAATCATGTCACTTTGAAAAAATATTAATTTTAAGAATTTAAATAAAATTTCGTCAGTTAAATAAACGCTAGGAAAAATGGTATTTGTTACACTTCAATTAATTGCTTAATTCTACGCCAACCTTAAGGTGTTATATTTGTTAACATAATACAGTAACTTCAAAATAATTGCTAAATTAAGTATGCATTTTTTACTAGGTCATGCCAAAAGTTTTTCATTGTATCTGATATGAATAAATAAACAAATACGACACGTAAGTTGAACTGCTTCACTTTTAATAATAATTAATGTTTAAAACTCTGTCAACTCGTTGCAAACATTATTGCTGGCTCACCATCGCACACAGAATTTTTAATTTTGTAATTGAAAATTCGTTTTCGATACGAAGATACTAATACATACATGTAACAATAGAGCAGAGCATCAGGAAGAACATATTTGTTCAAATACACCCCACGTACCTGCACTAAATTAGTTTACGTATATTGTTTTATAATCGTTACAAATCCAAAGACAAGTTGAATTTCCCATTTCTTTTCCGGTGTGTTTCCTAACAGAGATAGAATGGCTCAAATTATACGTTTTCGGAACTATTTTTGGCTCTTATTTTTAAATGGAAACTTCAGAGCAACAGCATTTCATTTCTAAATGTTTCACGGTCGTATCTTATCTCATACAAACTACAGAAAGATATTTTACAAATGAAAGCTTCGATATTCCTACCATATTATATATGTATATTCACAGGTGAGACTAAAGAAGGCAGGTCTAAATACGTATAAACTAAAAACTAATGTACCGATGTCAGCGGAACTTTCGTTTAGCTTTACAATTATAAATACAGTCCAGTATAACTAAATAGCATCGCTAATTTCGTACTTCTCTTTGTTTCGTTCGGATCTAAAGTTCTTTCTTTATCTCATCTTAATTAAATAAAAGAACATTAAATGTTGCACTTTCTTTGCACCTGACTGCTAAACTCCACAGAAACGTGTTTACTGGAGTAAATATCACCTGTCCATTGATTTCTTACTTATTGAGGCTGACTACGAGAAAGTATGATGCCCTGCCAAATATTTCTGCCCAGTCAGTAAGCATCTTTGCGCCAGTTGTAAAATATTAACTTTCTCATGAAACTAATACACTCAATGTATACGTATTCATTACCTCAAAAGTTGTGTGATGCTGAAACCACAATAAATCGACAGACGCGATGCAAAAGCGCGACGCGAATAAAATAACATGTCAGCCAATCAGCGTCGATTCTTCAGGGACGTCAGCGCAGAAGCTTTGTCGCTGATAAGCTAACAGATTATTTTATTCGCGTCGTGCACTTCGCGTTGCGTCTGTCGTGCTATTGTGACTCCAGCATGAGCCTGTAATCATACTAATATTATTAATGCCAAAATATGTTTTCTTGTTTGGCCTCTTTTACGCAGCAACAGAGCAACGGACTGGCATGATTTTTTTGCATAGAGACAGTTCATGGGCCGGAGAGTGACGTAGGCTTTTATTTACTACGGAAAAATGAACGTTTTGAAGGATTGGAGGGGGGGGGGCAAAATGAGTAGAGAGGCTAAACGGGGTACATAAAAATATTTTAAACATTAATACATTTTGGTGAGTTATGCAAGCGTCCGCGAAAGTTTTTGCCAAAAAAACATATAATTTGTGGAAGACGTGCAAACGCGGTAGCCAACAAACTTAGTGAAACATTTGATTGTTCAAAGTGTTTCTAAAACAGTTATTACTAACTTTAAAATTAGTTTTTGCACCACTTTGATATTTCGATTTTTTTTTTTTTTTTCGAAAGTAATGTTGTATTAAATTTAAAATCCTGCTGTCGATGTCGCTGGTAAGTCTTGTTTTTTTTTTTTAAATAAATATTTTAATAAACTGTGTAATAGTCTCATTATAAAGTAGTTTATACTTTGTTAAATAAGTTATTAATATATTTCTTTCATTTTTTGTCGTTTATTGTTACAACATCACAGAAAAATTGTTGTTGAAGTGGCGAAGAAAAATTCATTTATTTTTAAACCACGCGCTCAAATCCGCGGATATAAGCAAGTAAGTTATTGACACATTCAATCTAGTATGATATAACACCGTGTAACACCACTCTCCGAGTAAAAACATAATATCAGACGTATATGCGTGCGAATTATGACGTCCGCCATGGTGTCACGGATTTGTAGGAACTGTGAGGCGCACATTAATATTCGCTGGCCATGTCTAGAGCCTCAACCGCCAACCACCGCCCTTGTAAACGTTTCCTAGGGAGACGTGACGTCACAAAGGAGGTCACGTGCAGGGGTTGTACAGGGAGGGTGGACAACAATGGTGGCAGAGCTATGCGCGCCTCCAGTTATGCCGGTTATTAGCGAGTACAGGATTCGCGTTGCTCTATTGTCGAGTATAACTTCCTTCCCCTCCTTCCCTACCCCTTCCTTTACACTCCCCTACCTTCCCCTCTCTCGCTCTTCCGCCTTCCTTCCTACCCACAAATGCTAACTTCCGTTACGCTTCCTAAACTGTTACTGGAGTTTTTATCCGTATACATTATATTACATGTACTATTACTCAATCCAGTACAAAGCCATTTATCTAAATGGAAATTCTTAGTTTCGGAATTCAGAATTGGGTGTATGACAATCGGAATGCTGTCTAGTATCCACTTCATAAAAATATGTATTTACTTAGTAAATAAATCGTTCAAAAATTATAAGTCTACACACGTTAACATTGTTGAAAAGAAATTCTTACAAATCAACAAATTCAAAGTCAGCATTATACTGCAGTTTATCAATGCTTGTTAATGGAAAAAGAATGTATATAGTTGACTTAAAATTAAATCCCGTTATAAGAAGTTTATATTTAAAATGATACACGTAATCCAAATGTACATTCTGCTAATTATTTTTCATTTTTATACTATTCGCGATTAAGTAAGCCTCATTAAAGTCTATGTCTCAAGAATATTAAAAGAAATGCAAATTGTATCGCGACCTGAAACTTTAAATTTTTGATAGTGGTGTAATACATTAACTATATTGATGACATACATGGCTTTGCATGTTGCAATAGTTGAGAGATAAATCCTAACTGGCTGAAATAAATTACCAAAGCAACTCTGCGTGAATATATTATACCGTACTGAATATTATGTTATAAGTTATAACGTAGCCATACAACGTTGTCCTTGCCGCTATATAACGTAGTTACCGTAGTATTAGTTTGCATGTGAACAAGTTTAAGAGTTCCATCTCTTACGTTTTAGAAATCATTTAATGGCGTAAACGTTCACATAACGCTTATGAAACACTGCTGCATGTTTCCACGCACTTTCATACACTAAGTACATCGTTGACTGTTCACTCGTGCCATTATAAAATCTCCACCACAAAAATACGCAGCAAAGAAAAAATTGATGCGAGGCCGTTATAAATACGATACATAAGTCTTGCTATACAGTAAATAAAAGTTTTGGAATAAATGTGTTTGGTATTTGAAGTATTTCACTTATTGTTTTACTATCACAATACGGTTCCATATGTTTAAAAGAAAATGCGGAATTTTTTAAACGTGAAGATTTTCTTGAAAATCTTACAATAAAGTTTACCATAAATACATAAATTGTAAAAATATGTTTTAATACATAAATATACCCAAAAACACACAACCATTTAACAACTATCGGAAAAACGGTTAATAACTGGATGAGACATTTCATTGAGTCAAAAATATAAATTAATATATTAAAGAACTGAGAGGTTTGAACAAATAGTGACTAAAACACAAGTACTGAATCCAGAATAAAGAACTATAAGGGTTAATAATAAGGGTAGAGACAGAAACAGACAAGACAGAAAAAATACACGATTACTTCTCCGAGATCTGCAACATGAAGCTAAAAAAATCAATTGTTTCTAATTTACATATTTTTTTTTAAATTGAAGAAACTCACGCGACACAAGCAAAGTAGATAACGGATTTGTACAGCTCATAAACTATCGAACCGTCTTCTAAACGCCGTGTCTTCTGCTTATATGACTATACAACTCATTTCAACACGGCTTAACTGTTTGAAGACGAACAACAAACGCTCATGTCAGTTTACGTGTCTTCTTATTGGCCCAGTCAAATTTGACAACACTACTAACAAAAATAATAACGCCAGGCAATTATGTACTTCATTGTGTCCTAGAAGACAGACAAATTTTTCCTTCTGCAAATCATTATCTTGTATAAATTGTAACCTTTCTGATAAAAAGTAATTATGAGCATGAATGCACAAACTACAATTGAGAATCAAAGAAAATTCCGATGTAGTAAATATTAAATCAAACATAAAACTCTAATAAATCATCTTCCCCAACTCGAAGAAAGGTGCATCACTTAAGGAATTTTAAAGCCATGTTGTTTGAACAAATGTGAACAAAAATATTGCGATAGGACATAATTTCCTTTGAAGAGCTATAAGTTTCTTAATAAACATCTAAATAAAAATTAACTAAACATAAAAAAACAGCCTTCATCACTGGCATCTTCGCCCGAGTTACCTATGTCACCATGTCTCGGATAGGAACATGAGGTATATCACTAACTAATGTTCACATTTTGATATACACGAGATTAGTTATTGCCATACATATGTATTTAATTAATGCAGCTGTGTGCAACGATACGCATGAATCTTGAACCGCATGTAAAATAACGTTGGCTAAGTTTAGTATCTTCTCTACCTTTGCTCAAGTACATATAGATAAGAAGAGAAAAAACCTCGGTGAAAGTTGAATATTCAAATTAAATTTTAATGGATGAAGGTTAATTATAACTGGAGAAGGCGGGACGGCGAACAACTTCGTGTTAACTTGTTCTGCTTCAGTAAAAATATATGTTCTTTTACAGCTACTTTTTTCCTCTTTGGAAAAAACACTCGTGTGGAATCTTTTAACAATGAACGCAATATCTGCTTAGGATAACACTCAGAGCATTTGATTTAAGTTACTTCGAAGTGGACTGTTTATGTTCAACTGTACTTTGTAGCATTTAATTTCAAAATGTATTGTTTGAGTACACTTATAATTTACGATAAAATTTTATAGTACTATAATCATACTAGCTGTCCCTTGCAACTCCACCCGCGTGTAATATAGAAAAGTGTTACTTACTTTTAATTACGTATTAATTGACGGTGTTACTATATTCTCTGTCCATCTACAAAACAACAAATACAAACAGCTTTATTCAGTCCACTTCGCTGAGCGAACTTTAAATGCAGAACATCTTTTAATTTAATTCATCTTTATTTCTCTATAAAATAACTGGTCAGCTGCCCCTTTGCCCGCGTGAAATTACGTAATGTAAATAGTAACTCTGGGTAAAATGTGTGATGACGGCATTTAACAGCTAACGCACTCATAATAACAATGAACTATAAATTGTTTTAGCTCAGTGTAAAGAGCGCGCACAATATGTTCGTATGATGTCATAGCAATTCCCATCGCAAAGTCTTGCACGGGATACGAACCCGTAACCCCACCCCTCCCACACCACAAACTTTATACAATACCTGAGTAAATGCTTAAAGGCAGCCGTGATAATACTTTCGTATTTTCAAGCTACAGTCCAAAGAGGTTTTATTTATTAGTAGGTTGGCAAAAAGTAGCAACTGTTGAATTATTTCTCTATGATGATTCTCTTTTTTCGGGAGACTGTAACATTTTAATGCTTTTCTCATCCTTAATTTTCGAATTTCTTGAAATTATGAATTTTATTTGTAGAAATTTACATAAGCTTCATTCTTATCACAAAAACCATCACGGTATCTCAACGAGTATAAGTGGCACAGATGATTATTTGAAAACATATTATGTTTTTTTTTAACAGCTTTCAAGGACGAATTTCGAAAAATCCTGAAGTTACTTTTTTTTATATTGACGTAAGATTTACTTTAAAACAAAAACAATTTCAATATTTCCACCGGTTTAGGAGATACGTAGAATTACTAAAATACACGTTTTATTTTTTTAAGAGCTTTCAAAGACGAATTTCGAAAAATTCTAAAAATACTTCTTAGATATTTACATAAGCAAAATTTTAAAGAAAAAATCCCCTCGCTAACTGAAATGGTTTAGGAGAAATACGGATTATGAAAAACACATCTTTCTCCCCCTTAATTTTCGAATTTCGTAAAATCGCAAAAATTCTCCAATATGCATGTGTTTGGGCAATATTTTGAAGTTAAAAAAGTTATGATTGCTTTCCCGGTTAATGAGATAACAGGGATTCTTTGAAAACACATTTCATCTCTTTTCACCCCTTAATTATAGAATTTCGAAAAATACATTCTTAGTGGGTGCCTACGGAGCAAGTAGTAGCTTCCCTCAAAATTTTACGGTTCTAGGTTCAGCGGTTTGGTCTGTGCGTTGATGAGTGAGTGAGTGAGTGAGTGAGTGAGTGAGTGAGTGAGTGAGTGAGTGAGTGAGTGAGTGAGTGAGTGAGTGAGTGTGTGAGTGTGTCAGGACATTTCATTTTACATATTAAGATTTCCTAAAAAAATAATCAAGAGTACGACAATCTTTTGCTTGTTAATTAGAAAATTAAGAAAATAACTCCAGAGTTATCAGAATACCACATTGCACGTTTACAAACCACGTATCATTTAGTTAAGAAAAAAATTTTCTAGTAAATAACAAAGTATCCAAGACTTTACTTCTGGATAGTGAGACGTCATAGATGCAGCATTTTAAAAAAAAGTATTACATAAGTAAAGTTTTAATACATTATTTAAAAAAGAGTTATACAGTCTGAAACCAAATTTTATTTTTACTTCTCATTTTCCTAGCTTTGGTGGGTTTAACTGTCGTGCATTCATATATCTCCAACATAGTTTACTATGAACAAGTACAGAACCATATTTGATCCAACATAGTTTACTATGAACAAGTACAGAACCATATTTGATCCAACATAGTTTACTGTGAACAAGTACAGAACCATATTTGATCCAACATAGTTTACTGTGAACAAGTACAGAACCATATTTGATCCAACATAGTTTACAGTGAACAAGTACAGAACCATATTTGATCCAACATAGTTTACTGTGAACAAGTACAGAACCATATTTGATCCAACACAGTTTACTATGAACAAGTACAGAACCATATTTGATCCAACATAGTTTACTATGAACAAGTACAGAACCATATTTGATCCAACATAGTTTACTATGAACAAGTACAGAACCATATTTGATCCAACATAGTTTACTATGAACAAGTACTGAACCATATTTGATCCAACATAGTTTACTATGAACAAACAGAACCATATTTGAGAATCCATCAAATTAACACAAACCGTTACACTTAATCATCCAAGGTTTCAATTCAATAAGGTTTGCTGCCAAAATCCGCCAATTTAGCGCAACATTGGTTAGTATAGATATTATGCTGCACATAGGAAACTGCTTGATTATTTAAAACGAAATTACATATATCATTACTTAACAATTCAGTATTTTATTTCAGTACGAATAATTTTTTCAGGTCTGCAATATGTGGAAGAGAACTATACAAGAACTTAAATGATTAAATTATAGACAAAAAAAAATTTTCTTTCGTACATATAATCATAAAAACATTTGAAGATAATACCGTTGTAGAGTATCAAACCTTGATACTAATTTTTGTTGTCATACCTAAAAATATTCCAACTAAATTAGGTTTTCAGAAAATATGCAGTCCTCCATTAAAGCATTAGATTAACATACATTTTTTAACTGGACACCACACACATTTTTGAAACGTATAGTTGTTTGTAATGCTGCATAGTTAAATGTAACTTTCAAAATCGGGTATTGTAAGTGTAATTAATATTTTGTAACATAGTTTTCTTCCAAAAAAATTTATCTTCTTAAATATTAAGAAATGTAAATATTTTTACTCTGGTGTTATATGTGCTCTTGCACAGCTTCACTGCAATGGATTACATATCTACAATACAGCTTGAACTACTTCAGAAACTTAATATAAAAGGATACGTTACGAACGTAAAATTTATTTAGTTTATTATAGCTTACTAACTGTTGCCCACGATGTCGTCCGCGTTTATATTTATTTATTTCAATTAAATACATTTTTGAAACATAGAAAAATCCATTCTAAGTGCTCCAAATTGTGTAGGTCTACTTATTGAAAATCTTTTTTAAAAATGTTATTTCAATTAGTAATATTTTTGGAAAAAAAAATCTAAGTTTTGGTAAAAACGTTTTCGTACTTAGAATTTCATGTACGTAAGAATATTAATGCATATTAAATTTTTTAAATTGATAAATTACGGTAGTAAAATTATACTAATTTTTAAAATTTCTCAAACCAAAAATAAATTTTAAAATTAAATTGCCATAAAATGATATTAAGGGTCATTAATGATCGTTCAAGAACCATTTACAGAAGAACATTTTTTTTCACTAAATTGTTTTAGTAACCCATTCTAGCCCCCGTCCCGTTTCGTCCACCCCCACCCCACCACAATTTTTTTTTTTTTTGTGAATAGATTTTGCTTTGCCAGAAACCTTCGTAGGTGCACGCACAGCAACCCGCCGACGTTTATTCGCAACTCGATGAACCGTGTAGAAGCTCATACGTCACAGACCGACACACATGCATCTCTAGAATTTATTGGTTCGTGGACATACGCCAAATTGCTTATGTTTTGCTGATCAAACTTGTGTTGAATGGCAAAAAACAAAAAGAGCAAAAACAGACATAAAAACACACATACAAATACAGAAAAGCAATCCCAGAAGAATTTTGTTAGTTTATTGTTATTAATATTATTATTGTTATTATTAGACAACGAGGCATTCGAAAGGTAGAATTCAATCAAATATCGACACAACACCCAGACACATAAAACAGCCACAAATAGAAACAGATTACCAAAATTAAAAGAGAGGGAAATAGTCAAAAACAGTGAACAGTGGACAACAAACAAAAGACAAGAACCAACACAACACAAGTTAGAAACAACGAAAAAACACCAACAATAATTTTTATAAAATATAAGCTGTAACACAGCATTAAATGAGTTGAACTTAAAAATTGCAGAAGAAAAACATTAGTTGATTGTCTGTAAAACCGTGCAGATTGTTTAAGTAATCCAGTGTGAAGAAATGTAGTACCTAGTCGAGAAACAAAACCTTGCCTTGAAACTGCACATTTTATGTGACAACAGTAACTGCTCGTAATACGTCCTGCATATGTAAACTAGAAATTGCAAATATATTAGAAAATTATCAAACAACGCAGGTCAAATAAAACTGAAGGTTGTATTTAATAACATTACACAGAGAAAATGTATGGTACAGTCAACCATAATATGTTTGTGTACGGCCAAACAATCATTTAACGGTTGAAACAGACGAATATTTGGATGCCTGAAAGATAAAGTTATTACAACAATATGGTTTTATCCCAGTTAAATATACATTATTTTACAGTATCAAAGCCAAGTTTTGATGTGATTTGTATAAATTTCAGGCAACATAAATTTTGTTGGATCAAATGCATATATTTTTTCCACCATATATGAACGTATACGTGGTTGCCTGTACCGTACATTCTCCTCTGCGTAAAGTCACTTAATTTTGTGAGAAAAAAAAGTAGGGGTAAGTGCGAGTCGGTCGCATCAGCCACCTGCGTGTAAAGAGATCAGATAACTCCTCTGATTAGCCGGCTTGTTGTAGGCTGCTCTGGCTGAACTGCTACAAGAGACGAGAGGTTCTGTTCGGCGCAGACCCAATTCCATTGATGACCGCATTTCCCCCGGAGTCAAGGAGCGGATCTCCCTCTTCTGTTAGGCCCATTACTAAAGTGGCCTCTTATATAGAGCGAGCAAGCATACGTGGGTTGTCTCTGAGGACCCTCTTCTTCTCTTTCTTCAGACGAAGAAACTCTTAACCTCCAGCTCTGAACTCTACCTCTGCTTTCCTGCCTCAGGCAAGTGTGATAATATGAAGACTTCAGCTCTCCTGAATGCAACATGTATACCCCGCATGCAGCCATACAATATTGAGAACCACGGAAATGTTTCCCTCGGGCACATCTAACACTGCAGCATTTTATTTTGTTGCAAAAAGTTATTGCAAATATGAAAATAATAATGGAAAACAAGATGAGATTATGAGTGTTTTTTTTAATACTGTGCTCTTTAATATTCTGTACACCAAATAAACAAAACTGGAAATACATAATACATCGCACTGTCAAATTAATATTTCTACAATTTCAGGAAGAGTTACGGCCACTATTGGTAAAACCACGTGTGGGTATTTTCATTGTAATAGGAATAGACCACGATGATTTACGGGTATGTTTTAAGTACAAGACGGAATTACAAAATTATGTACGCTCATATTATATTCACGGCTGTCCCGAGAAAAATTTTAAACCTCTTGAAAAATATGAACCAATATAAGTGTATAGTAAGTCGAAGGTCCACCCGTGAAATTATCACCGTCAGAGTAAACAGCCAATGAATTGTACGTATCTGGTCGAATATGCACATGCGTGAAAACATAGCGTGTAGGTCGTTGAACCCGCTGTTAGTGTGTACAAGTTTGGAACTTTCTCTTGATTTGAAATAATATGGCAGCCTTTTCAAAAGTGGCTATTGTAATAGTCAAGAAAACCTAGTGGAAATGAATTAATGTGTAAATTAGCCTATTCACGGTAAAATAAATCATACATGTCAGTGTAAAATTTCATTAAACTTGGAAGTCTGATTTTTAGCACAAATTATTTTAAGACTGTGATATGGAAGCTGTTTTACCTACATTCACTGAAGTGTATCGCTTATAAGCTATAGTTGAGTAAATAACAGGATTCAGCCTCAATTTATGAAACATACAAGTAATGTTTTAATGTAATGGTTTAATGTTTACGAGTTTAATTATGGTCAATTTCCTGTGGTATGTGTGAGTTTAGTATTTATATTTCCAATTACGTAATTTACACATGTAAGAAAACTAAACGATACGTTCATGGCGTGTATTTCTTTAAGGCTAATAGTTCTTATTAAGGACTTGTACTTGAAACTTCGAGTCATTAACATGACGTAATTAAGCTGCAATATGGAATATGCTTGACGAATAAACAGCAAGCAGCTGCTGACAAACGAACCTTAATAGGGAGCCTAAATAACATGGTGTACTCACATTAAGCGGTAGCCAATCAGACAAAGGTTTCGTGTCAGTTATGTCATGCGTATTATAATCTACTTAGTACGCTTACATAATAGGCACAGCCGCGCCAGGTCGGTTCTGTATACTTGCACATTCTGTGCGTGTGGTAAGTGTGCAAATAATTATGCACATTTACGACATGCCGGGTATCAGGAGAGGGAGGAGGGGTGGGGGCGTTTGGACTATATCCTCGCCCAGGAAATTCGTAATTCTGAGCAAACCTTCACACACTCATATTTTCAAAATTAACAGCTCGTACACGTTAACAGGGGCTGGAATATTTCGTGAAGTCAATGACATGTATAGGCTAGAATCTATTGTACTATACATACTAAAGCCTCGTCTATTAGTTCATTGTCTGTTGTTCCACTGAGTAGCAGCTAGTGGACTAATAGTATGCATAGACTAGTTGATTCTAGCCTACAGGTAATTGAATTCGAGAAATTCTCCAGTCCCTACCCATTAAATAAATATATCTGCAATAACAACCAACATTCAAAAACAATTTCTAGTTTGTGTCTGTGTGTATGCATGTAGGGATATGTATATAATTAATATATTGCAACAAATATATTCCCTTTTCTCACCTCCTCGAAAATAATCCTGGTTACACCCTCCTGTACATTATCAAATTTCTCAACAGAAGACTATAACAAAATAAAATACATCTGGTGTACCAATTGAACGGACAAATTTCAATTGATTCCCTCCCCTAACATTTCCACGTGTGCAACACGCGCCGCTCGGCCGACGAGGGCCAGTTGGTCGCGACCCGGTCTGGTCGCTGAAGTCCAGAAGGGATTAACTTCCAATCGCACGGCTCCATCGTGGGACCACGTGTGTGATCAGAGGGGGGAGCGGGGTTGTTAAAGTAATGACCCGTTAAAAACAATCCCTGGCGAGGCCGTACGGCGGCCCGACCTGGCGAGGGATTGCCGCCTGCCTCTGTCTGTGGGGGGAGGGGTGTGGTGGGAATTGATTTGTCGCGCTCGGCGACTGATCACGTGTGGCGAGTTGTAGGATCAGAGCGGTTCTGGTCCACCTGATCCCTCATTCTGCCTGCGTGGCCGCCATCTTGAATGTGCTCTCATCTAGTTACAGATAATCTAGGTACACTGAAACCAAATATCGTGACAATGACTTTAGCTTTTTTAACACACAACTACTGCTGAAGCTAGAAATATTTCTTTGTCTTGAAGGAATAACTTGCAAGAATATACTGTACTTCAATTGTCCCGCTAGTGTTCACTATCATCGTACAACAAACCCATAGCGTCATTAACAATCATTTTCATAAATTTTCAACAAAGTAGGCTCACAGGTGAAATAAGTACCACTATTTCTTAACAACTTTCCATTTGTTGTAGTTATTAAATTGTAGAAATCACTTCAGCATCCATTACATTACAGAAGATCAATAAATATATTCCATAGTACAATAAACACATGAGATGTAAAGTATACCAACCAGATGACTGCCAGTAGGAGTAAAGAGATCAGAGTTGCTGGTATCGTTGCAATGATGCATGAAGGCAGTTCACTTCTATCTTGTCTTTATATCTGCAACAATACATGCAGTCCTGGAAGTGTTAGTATACGAATACTCGTTCGATTACTGTCCCACAGAGCTGTAGACACAGACATTATGTTTTATTAGCAAAACTTACTGCATATTGTTTATTAGTTAAACCTCTCATTCTACTGTATTGGTCGGCTGCTGCTAATTGGCTAGTCAATAGGGACATTTAAAAATCGTATATTACTACAGGGGCAATCTTGAATTTCCACTTTTATGAATTCATGACAACTTCGCTTTTTTTAGTTTATTTATACTTTTCTACATATTTGCTCAACATCTGGTTTAATCTAGTGAACAAATAAAAACAAATAAATTTTACATACTCAACAATAGAAATATATTATATTAATTAATCTACTCCTCCAAAATGTATATACAAAACTATAATAGCATGTTAAATACTCAACAAATGAAGAACTATTATTTGACATGCAAACATTTATTATTGCTTACAAGCTTTAAAATTCCTTCCTTCCCAATTTTTGTTTTTATTCGTCATTCTAGTAATCACATTACTAAATTCGAAATAATTTACAACAGAATATCAATGGAGCAAAGAACTTTCATTACCAAACCTAATTTTAGTACTTACAAGTACTATACATAGCAAGTCATAAAACAGAATTTTCTCGTGTACTTAAGGAAATTCTGTAGATATGTGTGAAATTAAGATACAGTGAATCAAGCTGCAACATCCAATGAAGTTAGTAATACATAAAAAGTGCATATGACAGTTTCGCACCTAGCCTACTGGAAGTATTAATCTTGAACTGTTCCTGTACCTAATCCTGAACTTGTTAACAAGACGGAAGTTAACCGGCATTTTGGATGTCCTGATAAATTTTAATTTCATAAATAGAGTGAAAAGGTCATTCTTGAAGTTACTAAAAATAATGACAAAATAAGGCTAAAAGTAACTAGTGTTTACAGAATTTTAGGACTACACTCTACAGGCGAAACACAGTTTCCAAATGTTTCACTAATCAACTGTTTAAAACCCCCTTAATTGGTATGGTTCATAATTTCAGGTTTTAAAGCGGTTTCAACTCAAAAACTGTTCGTGCTTGAAAATTATGAAATATGTAGCATTGATATTGATGCTGTCGTTGGAAGATTGGAAGTTTTGTGGATTTCTTAATGCTTTATTCACAAACAATATAATTAATTGTAATAATACTTCTGTTCTTATGCATCTAACCTAGTAAAATAACAATATTATTTCTGAATGTTATCGATACATACGATAGACTCCAATGAATTTTGTGTGTTTGTTATATATCTACAGTTTTCGATTATGCTAGTTAATTTTATGCTATTGTTCGCAGCCATACGTGAGAGAAATGATTCCCATTTGATTGGTTGGTGACAATTTCCCATACTTATCAATTAAGTTGTATATGATGTCTGCAAAGTATTTAACAGGTATCAACAATTTTTAAATGTTTGAAACATTTGGTACCATTCGTTAATTCGTTTTCCGCGCCACTTTTAATCGCTTTAAGTAAACATTCAACATTAACACTGTAATCCGTTAACATATGAAATTTTTAATTCCTATTCACGCTACACTTAGCTTACCAATTGTCTATATTCGTTATTCGCAGTAAATGAATGAATGGTCAGTTACTACAGCTATAATAGTCTCTTATGTTTTAAGACCACTAAAGATTCATTTTAACTATAGTGATGTAACATAACCTTGCTCTCTCCACTTTTACTCTCTGTAATATCTCCAAATAAAAACTTTAACTTGGGCAGATATAGCTTACCAATTATTTTACTAGTGTATGAGTCCTGGGTTGTACGACTTGGTAAAATCAAATTAATTGAAACAATTATGATAAACTGAGAGAAAACAAGTGGTGTGAAAAGAACCAAATTTATTACATATAACCTTAAAAGAATTTTAGTGGGGCTCATAAAGGAACATAAATTGGATCATCAATAAGATTCCGTAACGTATTATTGTAAAAAAAAAAAAAAAATAATCAGTGACGTTGCAATTATGAGAGACTATAACTTAAGAAATGGAAAACAAATTTGAGTACTAATTAAATATTTGCTTTCCTAGACTCTTACTAGATTGTGAATTTGTATTAGAATAAAATAGAAAATTAAATGTTGAATGTTAGTTCAGTGTGATGAGTCAAAGAAAAATATAAATGTATTATTTCCTCCACAATATTAGCTAAAATGGGAGGGTAGCGTTTCCTTCAAACTTCTTTACATTGTGGCAATATAATTTAGAGTAATTCTTCTGTTCGTTTTTAAGAAATACTGCAAAAATTGTGAGGATTCAGCTTGAGACGTCTTATCCAGAGTATTCGTGGGGTTAAAATCTTTGCACTACTTTAAAAAAAAAATTAATATCCTCAAAATTTTAATTTAAGCATAGTTGTCCACAATTTCTGAAACTATTTCATGGTTTGGAATTTTTTCTTGTCATTACGAAAGGGCTGGGACTGCTTACCGTTGAAGTTTCCACCGTGAAGAAAGAAATTTCGAAAACTCTCCTGAGTTTCGAAATTTTAAAAGAATATTGGTATCAAGGGAAACGTAGTACTCCACGTCGTACAATTCTTCTCCCAGTTGGCCAGTAAGAGGTAATGCCAGGCTAGGATTCGCCCAACATATTTCCTGGAAGACGGAAACGAGAAGGCCTGGATATCTTCTACTCTTCAGTCGTAGAAAAAATTTCCCTGCTGCTTTCCAACAGGAACAAATGCAGCGCCAGGTCTCGTAGATTCTCTTCAAAAGGAATTATAAGGCAAAAAAAATCGTCTCGAGGCATAATCTTACTCGAGAAAGTCTTCGTAGCCGGACCTCTGCGTAGATTTTTCTTCCATTTTCTTCCCTTCGACGTTCTATATTTTAAAAAATTTTCTTTCTTGTTGATTCCAAAGTGAAGGCAAAAATTCTGCTTCGAAAAACGCAGTGAACATGGAAGTTATTCTTTCTACTAGCAAAAATCGATTAATGTGTGGTCTGCAAATGATCTGATTTTTAAATTAAATTACGTTTTTTTCTAGCAAGAGCCTTTACAAAATTGTATGATTATTAAAACATTTCCTGAAAATATACCATACATTTAAAAAACATAAAAATTTAAATTAACAGTAGTCACAGATTAATATTACTACCATAGCACAATTACTTATTTAATTATTTACATTACCTGAATGTCAAAGACATAATAAAATTCTAAGCAATATCTGTGCATAGACATTATGTGTATGTTACAGTGATAAAAAAAATTTATTTCAGTTTGGGATAGTTCGGAACAAAAAATTACTACACTTATACACTACAAATGTCCTCTACAGATAATATATCCATTACAAGCACTTCAGCCAATTACAAGTTAAAAAATATCCCGTAGTAATGTAATCGGCATTTGTGATAGCCGATAGGAGGGAGTAATTAACCTATATATTAACGTAATGTATAAGTTTCACTGAAAAATAAATTGTAAGAAAAGAAGGTTTGTGGCTGGCATGGGAAGGAAGTTTCTAAAGTATGTGTTGGCGGTGGTTTACCCTCCAACCCCTTCCTCTCCAACATTCGAACAGGGACATGTCGCACCACGGGGACTCTGGACAATGAATCCAACAATATATTTTGTGTTGCGGGTCTGTGCCGGCAGAGCTGTTCGGAAGGAAATAACTAGCATATTTGTCTTACTCTTCAAGCAAGAAAGGTAGGGAGGAGGAAGCCGCTTCAAGTGACGCTGGCCTACGCCCACCCATGAAAGAGAATAGTAGGGTGGCAGCCAATGTAGGGCCGTTTAGTAAATAAAGGCAAATATTCGTACGCAATTAATATTGCAGGGTTTATCTCAAAATATGCAGTACTTCTTCATATTCTGTGTAACAGTGGTAAGGAATTCTGTAATGTTTTTATTTTAGTGAGAAAAAATGGAAAATAAGTGGGGGGGGGGGAATGTCATAACGGTCAGAATAGCTGATGGTTCGTTGCGAGGAGGCGTGGCTATGGTGACGATACGGCTCAGGGATTGGCTGTCAGGTTTTGGAGCACGGGTCGCGTCGTGGCTCGTGGAATGCGAGCGTTTTTTTTTGTGGGGGGGGGGCGTTCGTCTTGAACCTCAGAGCGAGGTGGACGTAGGTTCGCGACGCCCAGAACCAGGATCTAAGATATTCGAGACTTTCGTCTTTAGTAGAAGGCCGCGGCCTTAGATCTGGCAACCCTGCCAGGAAGGGTCTCTTTAACACTTCTTTTGTCTCACCAACGGCTGTGGCTTCCCCTGGTTCGCCGATATGTAGGGAATCGGGCAAAGCCAATGCTTATGGAGAGCTAACAGAAGTGTTAAAATGACCCTTCCTGGCAGGATTGTTAGATCTAAGGCTGCGGCATTCTACTAAAGATGGCTATGATACTGGATAAACCAGAGTGTTGATGAAAGCACCGCAAATTCCCGCGATTGCCCAGGAACAGTTAAAGATTTGGCGAAACGAACGCGAGAATTGATCAGCTTGTCAATTTAAAATACCTGAACTGTGTATCATAACCGGGGACGTAAATAAATTGTTCTTTTCGGTGTGACGTGAGTTGTGCCTCCTCGTAAAGACACTGACGTGACGCCCGGCAACTTGCCATATACGGAAGCCTGATTTTAATACATTCATTCGTTTAATTATCTAAGCAATTGATCCACCATTAATCTATTCACATGTGTGAACGTCACAATAAATATCGGTTCGTTGACAACAACAAAACTCGTACGTGTAGAGTTTCGAACTTTCATTAGAGTTGATCAAACCATTTTAAATAATTTTATCACCAATTAACAACCAAATTTTGTTAGATCATAAGTAGGTTTCATGTTCCTCAAATTAACCGCAACATTTCATTCTGGCTCCTGCATCATATTGGAAATACGTTGATTCATATGTGTGTGACTCCCCCTTCCATTCTGGTTGAGATCTAGATAAAACAAAATCCGTACAGCTTTTGAACTTTATAGCCAGTAGTCTATTGATATACGTATTATTCCCCATTTCATGAGCTTAAGTGCAAAACTAAAATAAATTTCGAATTTAAACTCTTGGTGTACAGTATACATCTTAAGCAAAGTAATTTGATCGAAAGCCTGCCAGCAATGAACATTGAAATTTGTAACTTATTAAGTACACGATTATTATTCAGGTTACTTCTCATTGTGGTTTTAAAGTCAGTCAACAATGAAGTTTGAACTTACTTGTAAAATACAGTACACACGTAGTTTCAGAGTGTATTCCAATATGACGAAGAACGCAGGGTTAAGGTGGACAGATCGAAATTATTTTCCCAACGAGCAATGGCACAAATATCCCAACAACGTTGAGCAAAGGGCAATGCATTTGTCTACAGTATAATCACAAATGAGCCACCGTACTCAAATAACTATATAATAATTTTACAACAAATTAAAACTTTTGCTCCAAGTGCCGATCAAGTTGAAAAAAAAATTTCTTTGTTTTGATTTCCGGCGACAGTCACAAATCTATTACAACTCCACACAATGATTTATTCATTGACACCCATCTTTAGGTAAAAACCTTTTATTCGTTTTTTAAAACAGTTTTACATTTTGTATTGTTGAATGCTGTGTTGTGACTCTAATTTATGCAGGGATCTTTGTCAGTAAATAAAATGCTGTTAAATCCTGGATGTAGAGCACATCATATTTTGGGGCAGGAAGAGGTTGAGGTCTGAAGCGAACGGAAGAGAGTTAATCCACTCATCCGGCTCGTCCTTATATTACTCCACTGAATAATTTATAACTTATGCGGAAGAAAAGATATGGCCGCCGCACCCATCTCCAAGTTATCCTCGAGCTGCGAGAAGTTCGTTTAATGTTGTTTGGCCAGTCATCCAGACTTGTGCGCGCATCGCTGGAAAGAGCGCCCTCCCTGAAATGGATTCCTTGTTTACCGACTGCTTCGCAGTTGAAGGATTGACTTTATGTGTTGGGGTAGGAAAAAAAGAGTGCGTTTCCCCTCGAAGTTGAAGCCGGTGAACTTGCTAGGTCTAAGGGCGCGGATGAAGAGTAGATCTGAGACCAAGTTTGAGGCAGCTCGATTGACAGAAAGAAGGTCCGCTCATAAGCATGGACAAGGGCGGGTATGAAGACAAGTTTGAATTAAGTTTGCTGCCAGCCCAGGACGGCAAGCGGTATGCAGAGCTTCAGCAGGTAGATTTATTTGAAAACTATTCAAGGAATGTGAGGTGTGTCTGCTGCTCAGGATCAACTTATAACACTTTGAAGATATGAACACAATACAAGTGAATAACATATACACATCATTACAAGGATGCCAACACAATAAGTAGCTTGCCATGTACTATTGGATGGAGTTATGCAGAAGGGAACAAATGCACAAAGTAATTTATTTTGATATAATAATAGCAAGTAGAAGAAGATAAGAAGTAAATCCCAGAAAAAGAACACGTATTAAATCATAAATGTAAAGAAAAAGATGGGACAGAAAAAAATGCTTTGTACAAGGTGTAGAGACACACATTAAACTTTGACCTTGAACATCTCAGCTCCAGTAATTTGTGGATCGGTTCCGTTCTGAACTCCATCCAATTAGTCCACTATGTTTCCGGCGCATCCACTGTACTTTGAATATTTTATTACTTATCGGCTTTCAGTTAACGACGTATCAAATACTGTGTTCCAATCAAATACTTTCAATTATGGAACTTGATTTAGAATAATTTGAACAATTTTCTAACGTTTATTTTATCTTACACAAATGATTTTTGAAGAGGCCTCAAGAGTTGCACGTTGCTAGTGAACAGTAGCTAGACAGTAAAATTGCTTACTTGTATGTTTTACGTCCTTCAATCCTCTTTAAACGTAATTTTATCGCTACCGAAGATTGTTATATTGGATGTTTTTGCATGTATCTCTGTCTGTTGTCGTCCCTGGCCAAATTCCTTAAAAACATATAAAACCAGTATTACATTTTATATAATGTGTTTGAGTCTCTACTGGACGTCTCGCATATATGGACTCCGGTGTTCCCGGAAAGATTTTAGCCAAAGTTTGTTACACACCGGCTTGTAACTTTCTTCTGGCCACGGCCGGGCAAGACGTTTTATCCTGGCCAACGAATCCATCCACAAAAAAGCTGCTGTAATGCTGAACGTTTGTGATTCGCGAGTGAACCACAAATATGTGTACTATTACCAAATCATCCTTCCACCATGAGAAAGTAGTTTAAAGTGTTTTACTTCCCAGGCATAACGAAGCCATCGAAACTTTAGTAGTAACATTTTGGTACATATTAAACTACTAAGCTAAAATGCAAATAAATGAAGAAATCGTGGTTGCCATAGTGAGTAAAAACCGAGCCCGCTATTTTATTTACAGACTTTACCACCAAGAACATAATTCAAGTCCATGTGATATATAGTCTTTGCAAGCTACCGTGACGGCAGCATCAGACGTGATCAAGACCGACTAAGGGCCGATTACACAGTCATATTGAGAAAAATCAAAGGCTCTCTGAGTGAACTGTGAGAAATTTACATTGCAGAGACCAAAAGTGAATGAAATCTAAGGAAAAACTAAGAATTTCTTAAGGTGTCCTCAGACTTTCCTTGAGGTTTTCTCAAGCTGCAAATCAATTATGGTGGTCGTAAATTGAGATTAGAATGCCACATGGGCGGAAATAATATTGTTATTTTGAATTAATTGGTACTATTTCAGATGAGGAACATAACCATGGTGTAAATGAAAGACTGCACTGCTATCTACAACATAATTTATATTCGCTACACATTTTTGCATGAAAGCGATGTCGTAATTTGTAATGTCACTAATTTCTATTTTCAAACAAAATGGTTACGAAATCATTTTATAAACGAAATCAACGTAATGTATAACATTTTCATTTTGCAATTTTTTCATCTTTACAGTATGCAAAACACTAAATATAAATTATCTAATCGCCGGCACGTAAGCTTTGTGCATAATAAATGAAAAATAATATACGTTTTAGCTAGATTTTCAAGTCAAAGCATGAAGAGAATTTATTTTTCTCGCGAATATTGTGGTAACACTTCACCTCAACTAATTATCTCAGTTTCCTGACTCTGCAATGCAAACGAAATATTCTCAGATTTTACTCAAGTTCACCTTAGTTTCGCCTTTATCTCAAGATTTGCCTCACTTGACCTGACTCTGCAATCCACCCTAACGGGTTTAAAATAAAAGAGCATTATATTTGTAGGAAAGAATAAACGCACTGTTGAGGCGTGCGTATGAAAAGAAGTTCCTTTGAAGCGAACGAGCGGCTGTGTACCATATCTGCCTATAAAATAAATCCGACAAGCGCGATGTGTAAACAGCAATCATAATTTGGTAGCTCGTCATATCTGAAGCTGACAAAACAATCATTAAAATTCACGTTTAATTTTATAACACAAGTCCGACAGCTTCATCACTTCAGTTATGCGATTGGCGGATGTGTTGCCCGTTGGTACAAAAAACACCTTCGGCAATAATTAGTGGCATTTACTAACTATATTTCGGTATCATTTGCGTTGGCAAGTACTCGCGTTTTCACACAACACGTATTTCTGAGCAAATTTTAGTGTTGTGAATATTTTATTCCACAGTTACCGAATTAATTAAATAAAATTTTAAATTGTAAACACATTATTCAAACGCGTTTTTAAAGTCCATACGGTTGTTAATTTTAAACATGTATTAAAATTGTATAGAAGTAATTAATACCAGAATTGACAAATGTAAAAAAAATTATCTCAACTGGATGACTGCTGTTGATTAAATACGGGTTTCGTCGTGTCAGGTTGATACTGAAATTTTATAGTTACCTATTTCAGTACTTCATGAAGTAACGTTGGTTCCAATTGAGTATATCTTCAAGAAGTATAACTTCATCAAGTAGCAGTTTATGAAGTCATTACTTAAATAAGTAATGCTTGAAAAAGAAATACTACTTACTTGCCAAGCAAATTCTGTCTGTGAATTCCACACTTAGTGTCACTTCTCATGTATTAATTTTTATACCAAACAAGCTTTTAACATAATTTTCAAGAAACATATATTTACCCGGTTACAACTACACAGCACTGCAGGACGGTAGATAGAGAGAACATATATACGTCTCGTTGAAAGAGATACTCATTAGAGATGGAACAAGTGACTGAGAGAACCACGAGCAGGAAGTGAATCAGAAATTGCCTGTACTAAGGTCATGCGCCTTAGTTACTCAGCTTAGGAGAAATTTTTTTTTATTCAGACGGAAACCGATAGCGTAAAATAGCTCTGTAATTTTGTTGTTGCAAATTGTGTTCACTAGATGATGTCATTTGTAGCGACTGACGGTGTGAGGATTTCAGCTAATCCATCACATACAATGTAATTCGGTTAGTTAACGGATTAGCAAGCGTCGCGCTGTATTTTGTCTCTGTAAAATCAGAGCACAAAGTCAGAACCAGTCATAACAAAGCTACAGAGCTATTTACTATATCGGCTCCAGTTTATGTTTTAAATAATAATTGTAGAGTGGAAATTCTAAATTATCTAAGTGCCAAAAATATGGGGAAAAACAGCGCTGCAAGAGCATGTGTACATATGGTACATAAATTTTCGACGTACATAAAACTATTAGGACAGTTATTGGGACTTAGCTCTTACAGCAAAACAAAGGCATTGGTACATAGTTCATTTTGATGTGATAAACTCAATTTGGTCTCTTTTGGCGCTTAGCTCAGTTAGAATTTCCCGACTTCAATTGTCGTCAAAAATGTAAAACCTCGGGCACAATCCCTAAAGAAGCAATCCCAACAACAGTCTGATGTGATTGCGGCAAAAACTGGAAAACCTTAACCTGGAATCAAACCCGGATCCTTTAGAGTACACGTCCAGGCTTCTACAATTGTGCCACCTCGCATGTCGCTCCGACTGTAGCAGTCTGTGATACATTGCGCCTCTGTACACTAAGCTGATGTGTGTCCGCGGGCACTGGCAGGGTCCCTAGGGTGTGACAAATGTCATCCCCCTCCCCCTGTCTATCTGACCCCAGACATCGGCGACACCTATGTCGAGCGGCTGGCGGGCCAATTTCCAGCGACGACGGACGTTATTACACGGACCGTGGCCTCGACCAACGGCTGACCACCAATTCCCCCCCCCCTTCCTCCCTTTCCTGGACAGCCACTGACCTGGCACTTTTATTAGCTCTGCCCCAACCCCCTTCACCTCACGAACATTTCCACCCCCGGCCGTGAGCTGCCTGTGTCCCTCCAACATCGACTTTTCATGTCCAGTACAGAACCTAGTATTTCTCGTTATGATACTACACCTTGTCAGACACTGCAGTCTTTCACATACTCCGGTCAAAGTTCTCTGCCAGAGATCAAGGAAAACTCGAGGATTCATGGATCAAAGACTTCACAGAAAACATTATAGTCTCTCTGCCTTTTTCATATTACTGCCGTGCACTATTATTATGCATGATATTTGTTTGTTTCAAGAGCTTAGACACCCAAGTGTTAAGCCAATTGTCAAGGCAACACATGCTTATAAACTCTGAGTTTCTATCCAAGAGAATACGCGTATTGTCCACGTCACTTTTTATAAAGAGCTAGGTGACGCAATTGTCAAACAATGAACATCAGCTAGGAAGACGTCGGGTTCGAATCCCCGACCAGCCAATAACATTTAAGTTTTATTGGTTTCCGAAATGATAGAATAATTCCTCATTACAGACCGGCTATGGATAATTTTAATCCTAGTTTGCTAACTCAACCATTAGTTCTGCCTCGTATAACTTATCTATGGACGTCACATTCAGTTTTACCAACCAAAGTTATTATCCAGTTTTGCTTCAAACCACGTATACAAGCACATACTGAGTCAGCAGAATAAGGAGTCACAGCCGTAGAAAAACAGGTCTGGACACTCGCCTGGATATTTGACCCCCTTGTTGTTTGGCTGCAGTTCACCAAGTTACCGAGAATATTGTGTTTTATTGGCGCTGCAGTTAGGGCGGTCGAACTCAAACTCCGCCCACTTCCTCCCCACTAAGATAAACAAACTATCAAAACGTATTTTTTATCAATTTATGAAATACTTTCTTCGCTCACAAATTTAAGAAAAGACTCCAGCAATCTTTATTTACTTTGCAAATTTAACAGTGGAAAAAAGTGGGCGGAGTTTGAGTCCGACCGCCCGGAAAACAGCGCCAAAAAGTACGACATTCTCGGTAACTTGAACTTCAGCCAAACAACAAGGGGGTCAAGCAAAATACATTGTTAGATAGGCGAGTGTCCAGACCTGTTCCTCTACAACCGTGTAAGGAGTGCACTGTGAGATTCAGTTGCTTCGCAATCCGACTGACATTCCCCTTCGAACTCAGTTTATTTATTTTATTTTCAGATTTTGGTATTTTGTTCTTCTGCTGAAGTTTTAAGCTGACATTGCGATTAATGTAAAAGTTACTAGTCGCCGTGAGTTAACGAATGACCTTACGAAACTAACAGCCATTATTATTTACACGAAACCTTTAATCTTAATATTTCCGGTAAACAAAAAGGAATTTTCTCTATGGCCTAGAAATCTGTAAAAGAAAAACACGTTTTCAAGACATTTTAAAAAATTACTCTATCTTACAATCGCCTAGCACCCTTGGTTCAGCTGCTCAAAGACGTGTTAAACATTTAACTTCACATATTATATATCTTTCTGACGCTTGATAGTAAACTTACAATGCAAGTAAGAAATGCAGTGTCAAGTATGTCGATTCACGTAATCTCCGAAAAAATAATTACTTGGGAGGAATAATTTTAAAAAATGTTGGATACTGAACAAAAAGAACCTCAATACATTCGACTGTAATTTTTTTTTGCTAGAATTATTTAAACGTAAAATATTTGGAAATCTATTATATAAATTTGTAACTGACATCTTTCATTAGTTGTCTCTTAAAGTTTGAATCAGTAAACAGCATTTTGGAATTTACGGATCTTTCAGACGGTCTTTGCGTGTAAAACTAAACCTTATATCTCAACAAATGTTATGAATGGTCTATGTTAAGATCTACGCCCGTCTCCAGGTAGTTTATACGATCGAGGCCAGGAAAAGGTTATGCAATAAGGCTGACAATTATTCACACGTCACTTGCCTCAACGACATCAAGCACAAGTCACTCAACTTGTTTGTACTGATCCTATCAGCGACTCACCGTAACGTCAATTTAATCGATGTCCTGGTATTTTCGTGGCGTGATTTTAAAGATAAATGTAGACCTATTTATTTACTTTAAGACAACTCTTTGAAGTTCCTGCACAATTAATTCAACAGTAAAAAGTGGCCGTGAGAACGACCATTTAAGTTGTTTTCACTCCATAGATATAAACAAAAGAAATAAAAATTAAGGAAAAAGCTTGTTAATTGAGTATCTAATCTTTATCGCTGACAAATACCAAGCAATCGTAAGGATACATATTTGATCAAACCGGTTTTATCTTACGCTTTGTATCCACCTAAAAGCAGGCGACCACTAAAAAGGTATTTTCTGGCTGCGTGTTCAGGATCGAGACTTGTAAGGGCGATCCACGCACACTATTTGGTTACGTCTTCACCTCTACTCTCAAGTGACTGAACTAGTAACCCCGTTTTACCATTGTAGTTTACAGCTTGCAACTTCCAATTCCGACTCGTATCGTGTTATGCCGAAAAATTAATCTGAACAATGCTGCGTATCCATCTAGTATTTCAATATCCTGCAACGGAATTTCCTGGTTGAAATGACTGTGACATTGCCTTTTTTTCGCTGTTGTTGCCTTCAATAACGAACATTAAAATGTCACAGGATCTACCAGTCCGACAGGTAAACACACTTAAGTGATATTCGTACTTAAAAGTAAACATAAATCACAATACATTTATTGGATGGCAAGATTATTAGCATCCTTGTACTCGCTGTTTCTCTGCCTACACGCCCCTTTCTTATCTATTCTAACAGGAGTTCCTAGAACTGTTCTTGTTTCACGTGGGCATTACCACAACACACGTGTTTCTCAACCATATGTTTGTGGTAAGTCTCGCCGTACCCCCCGTCCAGAATTGCGTAAAGTATAAGACGGAAGCTGTCGAATGCATCCGAGAGATGCACTTCTTCCAACTGCAGTGGATTGTATTGAAAGCCATCTCACCATTGCAACAGGCATACGTGTGGGTTAGCCACAAGGATCACCTTGCTGAGAACGAGGTCTTTTCTACCTCTAAAAAAAACGCTTCGTGGATCGGTTCTGTTTCTTAGGTAGGCCAGACGGTGTTCCTTCTCAGCGACTGAGTATATTCAAGTCATGCTTCACACCCAAAGAAAAACGCAGCCTTACAACCTCCAGAACTAGAGTCTGTGAAGATTTATGAGAACTCCGCAGTGAGGATAATGTGCCCTCGGTGTCCAGGTATCCTGCAGAGCTGCTCCCAAGCTGGAGTTACAACTATCTTCTCTCCGAGTACAAACCACGAACGTCTCAACACAAGCTTGGTTGCTTAGTGACAAAGTTTTTGGGGTTTTGAAGAGAGACCCGTATTAGTACTGTCTATACAACATACTCGCTGTATCACACATTGTAACAGGTAGAGAAGTGTTGAACTGTGAAGTATACGATCGGCAACGCACGACTGCAGAACGTATTACATCGCTCAAGAGCTTCGCACGTCGCCAAAACTTTAGAAGGAAGAGGAAGTTTCCAGATGAAGATTCCAACGCTGTAAGTTGACGTGATGCGCCATTAGGTAGTAACGAAGGTGTCACGTGTTCTGAACTTTCCGCTTCACGTGTTTCAGGAAACGAAATATCCCAACGACGGTCTGAGAATGTGACTATCATCTCGTCGTGAAAGTCACGAGGCGCGTGCCTGCCTCTCGCTACTGGAGATAACTTTCAACGTTGCGATTCTTGGGTGAGAACTCATCCAGAGCCTCGAGTCATCCCCCAGAAGAGTGACTGTTGCCTTCTAAGAGGAAGGGTGGAGGAATGTTAAGGGGACAGAAAACTCCTGTAGGAATGTTCGACAAAGACTGACTGACTGAAATTCCCCTTAGACGCCAGATAAAACGTCTTCCCCAACTAAGACAAAAGAAACGTCAAAAGCGAGGCGGGCACAAAGGGACTTCCTGTCCTTATCCCGTCCCTCATGTTGACTGCGAGCTACGGAAGGAAGTGGAAATAGTCGTGGAAGTGAAGTCGAGATTCTGCGACACCTTCCTACCCTTCACCCCTTCTTCCAGGTCGAAAACTTGAAAAGTTCCAGTTTCTGGAAGCGCGCCCTTGCGCAAGGCTTGGGCGAAGTCAGCCCGAGGTGGGATCTACCCCCCCCCCTCCTCCGAGTTTTCTTTCCAACCTCCTTCTTCAGGTTAACAACCTGGAGGGAGGAAAAATGCGGGAAGTAAAAGTCGATGTAATCAACTTGAAAGCAGGGGCATTATGTTCAGACCAGAGCAAACACACAAAAAGCTTCCCCACTCCCCTCCAGCGCCTTTTTCGGAAAAGATGGATGGGTCACGGTGACTCTGGGTGGGGAGTTGGGGTGAGGGGGAAAGAGTTGAAGACTCTGATTAAACACGGTTTCTGAGAATTCCCTCGGCCGCCACGTGCGCGAGAACAAAGACTCAGCGCTGAGAAAAGACGCCGATATTTGCATGTTCTGTCCTGAAGACAACGATGACACTCCCGCGGCGTGGTCGGCATGGAGACTGCTCCAGTGTAGCTGCGGCCACTTTCAATGCTTACAAGTGGTTATTTATTGGAGTAGTTTAACAAAATTAGTCATGTGAGATACCAATGATAATAATTAAATATATCATTGCGCAGAAAATTATTTAAAAAAAAAGTAATATTAACACCCTTTTTTCGGACTAAAAATTAAAAAATCATTTTTTCCTACATGAGGCGCATGTAGTAAATAATAGCAAGGAGTGTATAGAATAGCTGTCACTGAGAAAACACACACAATAATTAATATCATTTACAGTATAATGGAATTGTTAATAACTTAGGTGTACTATTCAAGCATCAATTTTCTATTGCATGCGCTCCGCGATTTTTCGATTTCAATCTTACAATAATTTTCATAGGAGAAATTATTTTAAAGTCCGTTTTAGAAAAGTAGTTTGATAAAATATTTTTTATTGGAATAATTATTTTCTGTATTTAGTCGTGTGTGTTTGTGACATAAACTTTGCAAACAATTTTAAACAAAAAAAAAATTGTTCCAAACAGACATGCAAACAGACACACAAAAAAACGAGTTCATAAAACGCACTAAAAATAAATTAGTAAATGTTCACTCGTGTTTTCCTGCGCCTACAAACGAACGTCAAAAATTCACTCTTCAGCTGACAGAAGCTACATGTTTTTTTTTTTTTTTTCTAATTTTTGAAATAACAAATAACTAAGTGGATTAAATTGTACGATATTTTACACCATAGCCTACATTAACGTAATTTGTAACGTTTCCCAAACAACTCAGATAGTTGCATAAATACACAGATTACTACCGAATATAATAATCTCCTCGCCGCTTATTAAAAATCTATTTATACATAAGGTAACAGAATTTTCCTGAAAAATAACACTGACTTTGTAATTAATACTATTAGTACATAGATTCTGCTAACATGTTAAAACATGCTGTTTTCTCGGGAACAGTGCTGGTTATTCCACATTAAATATTTTATTGTGAATTTTGAATTTTAATTTTTATTAACTTTACCGAAATATTATTTTAACTAAATTTAAATTGTTGAACTTCTTTCGTGGTTTTCTTCCAGTGAACGAGTATTTTGTTATGTTGTTTCGTTCTCAATACACGTGCATGAGTTCGTTGAAGATTCTTCTCTAAAAAATAGTTTCAGTATTTCTTTCGTTTTTTAAGTACCATGTTCTACCTAACGAGAATCAAATAAATTTCTTTCACCACAGAATATGTAGTTACGCATTTACTCTGTCCTCTCACTATGTGTAGGAACATGTTAGGGCGGTAGCCACAGAACTAAATTCCCGAAACTGGGATCAGTTGTATTGATTAGGATCAAACATATTCAGTGCCATTGTACTAGTTGATCTACGATATCCTGACACGTAATTGTATTAACTTGTTTAACGCATTCGTTACAATTGTACAAGTTCATTTACAGTCGTATTAAATTATTAGAAGGAAACTTTTAACTTCTGCTATACGAGTATGTCCTCTTTAATATGGCTAGCTGTCGTCGGCTATGTTGTAATGGAAAACACACGGTCTTGGCCTGAGGCATAGCCATCTTTAGTAGAAGATCGCGGCATTAGACATGGCAACCCTGCACACAAGGGTCATTTTAACACTTCTTTTAGCTCTTCAAAGGCAATGGCTGTACCTGATTCGTTATTTTGCCCCATCACACCGGTGAATCAGGGGAAGTCGCTGCCTTTGAAGAGCTAAAAGAAGTGTTAAAATGACCCTTCCTGACAGGGTTGCTAGATCTAAAGCCGCGGCCTTGTACTAAGATGGCTATGCCTGGGGGCGGTGAGCTGAGGTCGTATCGTACTTCCACTGGAAACAGTGGTTGTGCCGTGGCGGGGTGGTAGAATTCCCGAAGTTGAAATCAAGTACATTTACCGATGTGGTTCACTCCCGATTTAAGACAGTGACGATGGTGGTGGACATCTGCACGGACTGGGAGGTTTTCTCGCGGTACTTCCCCCTCCCCTCACTTACAGTCCTTCGTGGTTCCACACTTAGGTATATTTACTTCATAACTTAGTGAAACGTTGTAGACATACTCCATTGCAGTGCTATGTCATCTCATTAAACACAACAAAAATAACAATAAAAATATAAAGAAAATACATGCCGAATTGGTTGTAGCAAACACATACAAAATATAACAAAACCTGAAAAAAAACCCTAATTTAATTGTGTAAAATCACAGAATATACAAAACGAGGGCTGAAAGTTCAAAACAAAAAAAATCAAAAAGACAGAGAAAAATTTCAAAAAAGTTGGACACTAAAATTAAGACAGCACAGACAATAACTATTACGAAGACAATGTTAGACACACAACTGGATGACACAAAAGTGACGTCACAAACACGATACTAGAAGATACAAAAGTGAAAAACAAAAGAGCACAGGAGTTTGTATTTACAGTCTGGTTGTTTTCTTTATTGTTAATATCTCTGAGACGATACAGCGCTGCAATGGCGTTTATCGACAACATTTCACTAAACATTTAACCTTTATTGCAACAATCTTACAAAGACATTTTAACCACATATAACGATCACAAGTATTTAAGACATCGGGGTTACGGTATGTTCAGTACATGGGCGTCAAACCGCAAAAGTAAAGGAATCTTCAAACAAAATAAATGAACTGTGTCGTCAAAACAAAACGCACAACCGAAATAGGCCATAGCACTTAACTGCTTGTTTTAAATTTATGTGCTCTTTATAGTTACCTGTAGTTTTAGGATTGCATGAAAATGTCGTAGACCAGTTCCAGAAATACATAGGCTTATCAAGTCATTCATTATGTATGAAATTCAACAGTCATGTACCAGCTAATTTTTCTTTCGATGTGTTGCACATATATCGAAGTCAAATTTATGCTCCAGCCTCATTTTCGCTTGCTTCATAGTGTAAATTCTCTCTACTGGATATCATTCGTACATTTATATAACCTTTTATTTTCCGTATTTCCACCGGTTTTTTAATTGGTACTAATTCCTGTGATGTCGCGTTATATCTTACTGTAAGGCTTGACTATGAATGGCTCTTATTACATCTGCAGACTTGTGTGATTGGACAATAGTTGACGCGGCAGTTAAGCCGTGTCTCAATTCACCTAAGTGTGCCCTTTCGTGCTCTCTTTGTCGCAAATACGTCACAACTACGTCAGAGAGATCACTCTCTCCCTGTCTCAATTGTTCGCCGAGAGTACGAAAGAGCGAGAGAACAGAACTGCGTACTCGCTCTCGTGCTCTCCGGCGTAGGCCATCTTGATTACATGCGTCATATATTGAAAGTATTTCAACGTTTGTACATAAATAATTACTTCCAGTTAACAGTTACTTATGGTGAGAAATTAAGTTAACTTATTCGGCTCTAATATGCGTTTAAATACTTGCCATCGCTTACGAACAGCTATTCCCCGCTTGAAATACAACGCCAGTAGGTCTAAAAATTATTTGAACTGCTCAAAAATGTATTTAATATGTTTCTAACATGTATTAATAACATTTACGCCCTTGTAATATTCGCATTGTTTATTTCCAAATACGAGAGAGCATCGACTCAACTGGAGAGAGCGAGAGCAAACAAGAGCTCTCTGTCTCTCGTTGTTATGCGAAAGAATACTATCTCAACAGAATAATTTCTTAATTGAGACACGGCCTTAGAAATAGTACAACGAGCCAATAGTAAACGTACAGTACTGGAATGACGGAACTCGATGTCGTTGTGACGTAGTGTTGACTGGATTCATACGTGAGTTGTTGCCAATTAAGGCCTTGCCCTTTAGTTTAACAGTGGTTTCGAAAAATAATATCACATATTTTGTTGTCAAAATAAGCCAAAAAGGAGCAAAATAATTTTTTGCTAGCA
This sequence comes from Medauroidea extradentata, assembly GCA_003012365.1. Classification (NCBI taxonomy): domain Eukaryota; kingdom Metazoa; phylum Arthropoda; class Insecta; order Phasmatodea; family Phasmatidae; genus Medauroidea; species Medauroidea extradentata. The sequence continues at coordinate 5,265 of PNEQ01089482.1, read as the reverse complement.
AACGGTATATTATTATTTAAAAAAAAAAAAAAAGCCGTGACAAAATTGTGTATCGTATGACTGTACGCAGTCTCAATTTTTTTTCAAAGCACTTGGTTAAATAATATACAGGATGTTCCATAAGTCTTGTCACCCCCTACAGTGTTGTGAAGGTGAGCATAAAATGTATGTTTCCTGTTTCAGATGGCTGACACAAGCTCTTACAGTGTTGAAAAGCGACTTGTTGCTAGTGTTTGGGCACATAAACGGCCAAATACTGGGAAGAGCATAGAGGATTTGCGAGGAGACTTCGCGAGACGATTCCTCCTAAAAAGGACAATACTGCGTTGGGAAAAAAAGCTGTTTCTGACGGGATCAATCAAAGACAAACCGAGGACAGGACGGCCTACCACACGACAGGAAACATGTGCAGCAGTGGAGGGATCTGTGCTCCGATCGCCCAAAAGTCACTACGCAAACGTGCATCTGAACTTTCAATACCTCAAACCACAATGCTAAGACACATGACGAAAGATCTTGGATTGAAAGCGTTCAGGCCAACAGCTGTCAACGAGCTCAGTGATACTGACATGAACAAACGGCATGCAGCATGCGCACGATTGCTTGAGGTGTTTCCGACACTCCCGCAGCGTGGTAAACTGTTTTTCAGCGATGAATGTGCAATCTACCGAAGTGCACGGGAGAGAAATGTTTGTGTGTGGAGCAAGGACAATCCCTATTATTACGAGGAGCTCGAACATAACCCTCCACACGTTATGATCTGAGCCGCTATGTCCGCAAAGCACTTGATAGGTCCTTATTTCTTTACTGGACCTGTCAACCAACACACCTATCTGAGCATCCTGGGGGAGTGGTTTATTCCAGAGCTCGAGAGACTAGATGTGCTGCAAGATTGCTGGTTTCAACAGGATGGAGCTCCACCGCACTATGCCATCACTGTCCGGGAATATCTCGATGACGTCTTTCGAGACCAGTGGATAGGACGTGGATCAGCACATCTGCCAGCGCCTCTGGATTGGCCTCCCAGGAGCCCCGATCTGTCGTCGTGTGACAATGCTCTTTGGGGTATTCACACGTATCTCGACAGAGCTATGCTGCGTCGAATATCGCACAGGTCATGGCGCCGCATTATTCTGTCCCACGACAACAATGGCGCTCATACAGACGTTCTGGACACATAAATGTTTTTCCTAGTTTCTCCATCACGTTTGTGTGAGTGATCATCCAGTTTTCATTGCTTTAACACAGTGGAACAGACATTTGCAATTGTATGTACACCATCACATCACAGTAGGGGGGTGACAAGACTTATGGAACATCCTGTACAAGTTATTTGCAATTGTTTGAAGTAAATGAAAGATCATGGCCTTAACTGGGACCCTGAATTTTCGTTAAACATTTTTCGTACCAACGTGTTTCAATGTTTTAACACTCACATTATTGGGGTTCTATCGGCCAATCACAGATGTGTTGTGTCGCAGTTACCATATTCTGACTGGCAGAGTGAAGTAAGTGACTCCTCTGCGTTGAGGCACGCTGTCAATAAACGCGAAGTAGAGCACATAAGGCACTTCAGAGCCTGTGTCACTTATTACGATGAATTTTTTAAATTCCTTCCTGATTAAAATTTTTGTAAGATTTTATTTAACCCTTTCAGTGCCAAAAGTTGAAATATCGGTTTTCATTGCCTGTGCGAAAAAAATTCCAGAGGTCAGTATTCCGGCTCTGTATTTTTAAAATATAATTTACAGTTTTTTTTTTTCCAAAAAAAAAATATGTTTACAATTGCAATGGATTCAGGTAACCTTTATTTGCGAGTAGAAATTTTTCCCAACTTGATTACTTTGATTCGTATCGAGTTACTTCAATTTTAATAAACAACTGCAAATTTCTGGAAAAAATACGATGATATTGTTCATGTACCTCGAAGAAATCTGGCACTAAAAGGGTTAAAATATTCTAATAGGAACGTAGCTGTTTACTATGTCTTTCATTACGTGCATTGTATTCACAAAATTAAAACGTAACTATGAAATAATTAAGTCAATTTAAATCTTAAGATAAAATTTCTCTCTCGCCAAATAATTAACACTAAAGATCTCCCAGTACCATTTTCATCTAATAATACGCGCCTAATAGTTATATGTAATGTTTCCATAAAGAAACAATTCCGGCTACTCGTCACATCCTTACTTTATTAAACGAAAATAAGTATTATTGACAAAAGATGTGATGCAGATGACGAAGAAATCTTTTCGCGAAAATGTAGGGTCACTGTCACTGGAATAACGACAGTGGGCGTAGTGTGTACACGTGTGTCAATATCAGTCTGAAAGTCAAATATACTTCATACGGCCTGTACTCGTTGGCTCCTGTGTCAAATCATAGAAAACTTTTACACAAGAATTGCGAAGAATTTGCTACCAACAACTCCATGCAGGTAGTTACAAAAAAATTGCATATTCTTCCAGTAAAATGATGTACGAAATAGCCGAAAATAATTTTAAAAAATAAAGGTCCTACCAACATAACGGATCAATGGCTATAATAAGCCCTCTAAAACCCTCATTATAAATATGCTTTAGTTTGGCACACTTACGGAAATCCAGAAAACATCCACAAAAATATATAAAAACAACCAACGATCACTACACGACAAACAAAATACGAATCAGCAAAGTTCGAGCAATCAGATAAGGAATTTGTCGAGACGAATAGGAGACGACGTTTTAAATAACGTAAGCTAAGAGTAAACATAGCACACGACTTCACACACAGTATACCACAACTGAGGACTGTTCGTCTCGTGGGTTGTGCTGTGTTGTGTTCTTACAAGGCCAATGCCGGAAGCCAACCAGCTTTAGGCTTAAGTATAATACACTGTTCTCAGAGAATTTAATAGCAAATACGTAGGATTATTTTTCCTTGCAGTACCACTATGATTGATCAATATATCACTAACAACATTTGCAACCTTAATAGTGTAAGGCAAATAAGAAATTGCACCGTCTAGTATGAAAGTGTTTGAATAAGTTACTTGGTATTCAGCAGTAAAGCAAGTCAATTAATTTCACTTATATAAAGTGGGGTAAAACTTAACCAGCCACGAAGCCAACATTTCTAGAATATGCAGTATCAAATGTGTGTTTGAACTGCAAATGTTTTTCACCGCGCGTTGTTTTAATTTGAGCGCCTGAAGATATGTGTTTATCTACAAGACGTTATGTATGAACAATGAATTATTAAGAATCAAACGTCAAAGAGTGAATGTAAATGACAAACCAGAGCGGTAAAGCTGAATTGACGATTGCGAACGCTGTGACTATAACGTAACAAAACTGAGAGAATATCATGTGCTGTAATAAGGTAGAATGATTTCACTTCCATGACTGAGGTAGCCGAAGTGAAATACGCGACAGTCGTTTACCAGGAGGAACGTTTGATTTACGACGCATGGACAGAAGACCCCGGGGAACGTCGAGAATGGGGAGGCTTCCTGAGGATCGATGTTGCGCAAAGAAGAGGAGAATGGAGACAAATTATTGAGGACAAGTCCAGCGACAGTAAATCCTACATCTTCCGGAGAAAGAATAAGTCGTCGCCCAACCTTGAAGTCTGCTCGGGTGGACAAGTGCAAGAGTCTGTTTGCGTGTAAAATGTCAACAATAACATGTTAGTTTCAAAAACGTATACTATTTTTGCGTATTAAGCACTGAAGCGTGTTAGGTGGAGATGTTCTCACACTCGGAAGGTCACGGGTTCGAGTCTAGGTCCAGTCATCCTGGATACATTTTTCTAGGGTTTTCAGAAATCACTCCGGGCCAATGCTGAGCGGTTCCTTAAGGTGGCTGCCTGCCTGAGGCGCCGAGAAGTGTGTAGAGCTTCGGTCGTTACAAGATTATTCGAAAACTCCTCAACGTGTATGAAAAATGTTCGCTTAGGAATAGCAGTCAAAGAAAGTTCTAAGTGTGTGTACCCATTTCAGATTCGCTACTTGTCATTAAAGCATATTTTCTAATGGCCGAAAGTAACCAAAATGGATTGTTTGCTCTCCTTTTTATATGTAAATATTTTGCCGCAGGATAATTCAAAACGTAAAGGCATATACAGTGCACATTTAATTAATTTGACTTAATATTACGTTATAAATGATAAGTACACAAGTGAATGTCTCATAGAGGCTAGATGTCGGCGAGATTATTGCAAGCCTGCTCAGTGACTTGCGCCTAGAAGCTAGAGTGAGGCGCGATGCCCGTGCTGTGTCATCCTTATAGCTTCCACAGTTCTAGGCCTCGAACACGCTAAATACGGCCAACAATTAATTTGTTTTTAATAATTAACTCATTTAATAGTCATTACCACGACCATAGAGAAACAGGTCAGAACACTTAACAGTTGATAATTGACCCTCATATAACTGATTGGCGCCACTGGCACTCTATTGTTGATTCAACAATGTGTTAAATGGAACTACGAGTGGCAAGTTCGTGTCGTAGCCGCTAGGATCGCTGGTAGCACGAAGCTATATTGCATTGTTAAAACAACACTTCATTGCTAGTGGCACTTTTATTCATAAAGGAGTCATCTCAACAGCATTGGTAGATAGGCTAGTGTCCAGACCTGTAAATATAAGACCGTAGCCACTAAATAATTTTTTCTGTGAACGTATTAGTATTCAAGAAGTTCTCATTAAAACATTCAGTATGTTAACATTAAGCACATGGCTCGGCCCCCTCCCAAATAAAATCTTGCTAACGCCACTGGTTTCCCAGGTATTGAAATATGGAGGACGCGATCGGGAATCAAACGTGGAACAAATTGAAGAGACGCGAGTGCAGCCACGAGTTCACGGCGAGAAGATATTTACATAATTCAGTTCCAATGTCATACAAGAACATAAACAGCTGTGCTTCACTGTAAGTGACCGGATTTTCTTTCGCTTTGCTTGGTGTTCTAATGGCAAATCACGAATTTACGGTACCAATATAACTTATTTTCTTATTGGTGCAGTCAAATGAGAAACGTGCCAGAGTAATGACGTTCTGCCAATGGCGACGAAGTAGAGTTAAATATGTGCACATACGGCACTGAAAAAAAGGTAGACCAAATATGTTTTCGCGAATATCAGCGGTGTCTATTTATAAGGACTCGCAAGTATGGCGTTGTATAAGGACTCGCAAGTATGGCAGTGTATAAGGACTCGCAAGTATGGCAGTGTATAAGGACTCGCAAGTATGGCAATGTATAAGGACTCGCAAGTATGGC
>PNEQ01089476.1:0-15213 GCA_003012365.1 Medauroidea extradentata | reverse complement strand
ACCCATGAAGTATAGTTTGTTATAGATATATTTACTATCTAAATTTAATTTATGAAAGCATTTGTTGTCTTACACAAAACTAATAACACTCGTTCGGTACATCAACACACTACTCATTTCAGATAGAGACACTACAGTATTGCGTGGTTAGACCATTGAGTAAAGACAGGTTTTACTCAATGGTTAGGCCTAATGTATCTCAGATGTATAGTAAAACCCACAACCGTTACACGCTTATCTACCTGAAGGCATGATGACATTCTGTCATGGTGTATATATACATACAAACGTAAATGCATGCTGTATGCCTGGCAAATTTACCTACATGAACATTCTGTATTTTCCTTTTGACAGACCTCCGTTGGCTATATAATGGCAGACGTTTGTTTTTACAATTCGCTCTTCCCATTGTGGATCGTTTTCTGTCACACTATCGCACCGATAACATTCACAGGTGGCCGCCGACTTCCTTGTAACGTAGGTATAGAATTACAGATGAGTCCGCGCAGATACTGCTCAAGGCTGCTCCTCAGGATGGTAACAGACGTGGCAACTACGCACGCCTGCTCTACCTCCCCGCTCCCCTCTGGATGCGCGCGCACCACCCAGTACACGACCCATTACTCCGCGAATATTTAATTTACGTAAAGACGTCTCACGCTTTTCCTAGACGAGATACAGTTACGCTACCACTGACTTATTTATGTGTTTAATCGTAACGGAATTCGCTATATAATATTTAACCCAATAAACTACATAGCCTGAAACGTGCAGCGATTTTAATATTTAAACTATCGATTTAATACGTTTTTTATAACGAAAATGGGTTTTTCGTCTTATAGCGAGTTAGTCGTCTTCAAAATCTGTATTACAAATCTTGTTTGAAAGTTAAATAATGAAAACTGAATGCGTAAAGCGACTTTCAATTTTACATTGAAATCCCTATCTCTCCCACACTGAACATATGGATCGAGCCGGCCCTTAAAGCCTTATTTTCTCGCGGCTAAACTTGGCGAAAATTGGTGTTCTTGTTGTCGCTTTTAGGCACGATACTACGATTCAGAATATTTAAAAAGATATAAGCATGTCTACATCTTAAATATTGCGTCATACAATGAAATGTCACGACTGAGTGACTCTCAGAGGCGATATATTGACGAAACGACTGCACGCCAGTTATTGACTTGCGCCTAGAGACTAGGATGAGTCTGGAGGCGAGTGCATTGCTCTCCACGCTTCTTGAACTCGAACTTGTTAGAGTACGTCTGCCCAGGCATTTACCTTAAATTAATGCTCAGTGCTGTACTGTCTGCCCGTCGACTGGATTCAGATCTTGATTTCACAACAAATACTGGAAGCTTGACAGCGTTAAAACATTAGACCCAAAAAATGCCAAAGAGGCAAGCGACAGAATCCAGGATGGAGAGGGGATGGGCACGATCGCACTTTCTCAATAAGACTAAAAAAACAAGTCCTGTGCCTTGCACATTGTGTTTATTCGGTGTTTGTGTGAATTTCTACCCAGTGATGTGTCAAAAGTACAGGCAGTAACAAAACTGTACCCTTTTTTAAAGATATATTCTTTGTCTTCCATTACTCTCTCCTCCCATCCACAGGGGCGTCACTTGAGTCTACAAGGGGAGGGGGGGGGGGGCAAATGCTTCTCCCCTGGATTTGGAATTTTTGTGTATAAATATATTTATTGTATTTTTTAATGTAAATAATGCTAACTTAAGGACATAAAACTGAAGTTTTATTATTAAAGTATCTAATTTATACATGTTTAATTAATAAAAAAGGTGCAACAAGGTCACTGTCATCAGAAAACAAAATCTTACCCCCCCCCTGGAAACACCTGAAATGACGCCCCTGCCCATCCACCCACCCTCAATTAAACTCATCGCTCAATCCTTGCCTGTACAAAGGATTATCAATTCGTGGACGTAATCTCATGAAGTAAGAGGGGTACGAAGCATTTTTGAGAAGTACAGATTTGTTGAAAAGGTTGATGTGACCTCTCTCTCTCTCTCTCTCTCTCTCTCTCTATATATATATATGTATATGTATATATGTGTGTGTGTGTGTGTGTAGGTGGTTGGGTGGGTTGGTGTGTGTGTAAATATTTATAAAAGGTAACACTGCTAACTGACTGAATGAATGAATGACTGGCATATCCAACTGCAGCCCAAAACGTTGAACCTAGAAATGAGTAAATTGTGTGTAGGTTCCCTTTAGGTTGTACGCGAGAACTTAGAAGGGATTTTTCGAAATTTATCCCCTGAGGGGGTAGTAAGAGTGGAAATGTGATTCATAAGATTCGTCTACATAGCTCGAACCAGACGGCCTATTGTCGTGACTTACTTTAATGGGTAAATCATATAAATACGTATTAGCCAACTTACGGGTTTATCGAAATTCAACCTTTAAGGGGGAAAATACTTTAAATGGGTTTCCGTTTAATAATCTTTATTCACTGAACCCTTAGAGATACAGAGTTGCTAATTACTTCAAAATTCTGCTTATGTGAACACCCAAAAATTTGTTTTTTTTTTTTTTTTATTTTTCGACATTGGGTTCCCAACAATTGGAAAGGGAGAAGTGTTTTTTATTAATCGTCTCTACAGCTCGAACCCAATGGCTATCATCGTGATTTTAACTTTAGTTGTATAGTATATACATGTATAAAAGATATAAACTTCAACACGTTTCGAAAGACTTTTATCAAAGGGTGAAAAGTAGTTAAATGTGTTTTCGATTATTCGTCCATAACTATCAATCAAAGTGCGGTTTACTTGAGAATGATGTTTACGTAAATACAAAAAAAAAAAAAATTATGATATTTTCCAAATTCGAGTCCATAGATGTAAAAAAAGGTAAAGTATGTTCTCGATTCGTGAACGATATCTAAAGATATCACTGAATTCTTAGATATTAACCCGATTTTTGCTTAAGATTAATGCATACTTACGTTCTTGGAATGTATCTTATTGATTTTTCGAAATTTGACACCTAAGAGAGTGAAAAGTTATGAAACGGGATGAATGGTGTTTTTAATTAATCGTATACATATTTTGAAATCAACGCACTATCGTCACGGTTTCGACTAAAGTTGGATTTCCAAATAATAGCCTTAGTTGTCTTTTAAGCTTTTATTCTAGTTAGAACCCTGAAGGGGTGAAAATACATGTAATGTGTTTTAGATAAATCCATGAGTGTTATTGAACCTATCGAAACATAGAGTTGCATTTTGTTTTATAATAATGAATACGTAAATGCCCGTAAGCCGATTTCAGAACTTTTCTGTATCTGAACTCTTAGAGCTGTTTACGAATGAAAAAAAAATTGTCGATTAGGCCTATACTTTGACTCAATTGATTGTCCTCGTGATTTTCAACTCAATTGGATGCTTGTACGAAAATATTAACACATGGTGGTACAACTGCGAAGTTACATCACTAAAACGTTGAAAAAGCTCAAAATTTGTTTTCATTCACCCCATCCTGTTGAGATATTGATCTATTATTTGCTTCAAAATGGTACTTTTGTAAATACGAAAAGTAATTAGCTCAGCAAATTTTTAGCTCTCAAATAACCAGGTCGGTGGAGGAGGGGGGATGTAGACTTTGTAATCCGCTCAAAGCAGACGAGTTAACATTCTGCAATCATACCGTGACATATGATTGTACCATCAATCTACTCTCTCATTTTCAATTTCGGTTTTGCTATGTCTATAAATAAGGCGTGGGACAGTTGTTAAGATCGACAGGGATAGACTTACGGCAGATTATCACATGGCAGCTATAGTTACGTAGAGTAAGCTTGACATGCAGCTTGGTTATTATTTCACTTGATGGCCGAGCTACTAGACTGGCGTACAAAAAGGTCCCTGAATCGAAATAAATATTCGCTGTTACGAGTAATACACGCGGGCTATGTCGCAGGCGGACTGCTAGCTAACGCCATAAAAATAATTCTTTGTTAGTTTTCTGTGCGGTTCTATACCAGTCACGCAACTGCGAAGAAATTTCTGCGTAATAATAGGGTGGGGAAGGCAAAACGGGTAGAAGATCAGAACAGGATAGCGGAAAAAAAATGTAGTGAACAAATTTATTTTGTGAGTTGTTTGAATTATATTTTAAGGAGCAAAACAGTGTAGAGGGGCGGAACGGAAAACAGAAAATGTAATAAATAACTATAATACTTTGGTGAGATGTTATGCGTACGTCTGCAAAGTTTTTAGCTGAAAAAAAATCTACCTTTTGGAAGGAAAACGGTGTGCCCAAACTATTCTAACTTAATGAAAAAAAAGTTGAGTTTCAAACGAATTATAGTTCGGAGGAGGTGGGAGGCAAGCGGGGTACAGCGGCAGAGCAGAATAAAAAATAATTGGAAAAATTTTCCTTTTAAAAATGTTTCTAAAACGGACATTAATGTCCCTTAATGTCATTTTGCTCTTTTCAGTACTCATTAAAACTTTTTGTTTCAGAAATACTATCGAATTAAATTGAAAACCGCGCAAATGCAGTTGCGAGAACCAGCTGGTATAGAGTTCACTGACTGACTGACTGACTGACTGACTGACCGACTGACTGACTGACCGACTGACTGACTGACCGACTGACCGACTGACTGACTGACCGACTGACCGACTGACTGACTGACCGACTGACTGACTGACCGACTGACCGACTGACTGACTGACCGACTGACTGACTGACCGACTGACTGACTGACCGACTGACCGACTGACCGACTGACCGACTGACCGACTGACCGACTGACCGACTGACCGACTGACTGACCGACTGACCGACTGACCGTCTGACTGACTGACCGACTGACTGACCGACTGACTGACTGACCGACTGACTGACTGACCGACTGACTGACTGACCGACTGACCGACTGACCGACTGACCAAACTGCAGCCGAATCCGTTGGACCTGGAAGCGTGAAATTTTTTGTATGGGTTCTCCTTAGGTCGTAGGCAAGAACTAAGAAGGGAAATGTGTTTTCTAGGATAAGTATACGTAGCTCAAACCCGACGGTTTATCGTTGAGAATTTTACTTCAATTAGTGAATCATAAAAATGAATGTTAGCCAAAAATATTTTTTTCGAAATCATCATTTAAGGTGATAAAAATACCTGAAATGTGTTTTTTATTAATTATTAATATCTATCGAATCAATCGCGATACAAAGTTGTATTTTGCTTCACAACAATGCTTATGTAAATACATAAAATGCAGCGTACGCCTTGCGAAGGTTTCTGCCAATTTTTGGGGGAAAGCAGTGAGGAAAAACGGATTAGAGGGTTAGGACGGGATACCCAAAACATAGGGGAAAGTAAAAAAAATTAAAAAAAACTTTCAGGAGTGTTGTGCGTGCGTCCGCACAGTTTTCAGCCGAAGGAAAATAATTTGAAGGGAAGGAGGTCAAATGGGGTGCCGGGGTAGAACGGTAACCAAATAAAATTAAATTCAATGAAAAAAAAATTAGTGAGTTTAATGCGCGTTCATGAACGGACATTAAACACCCTTGACATAAATTGGCCTGATCGAGAATTTTTCAAAACTTCCTGTTTTACAAGTTATATTGCATTTAATTGCCCTGCAAACGAAGTTGCAGGAACCAGCTAGTATGTGTATTTATGTATGTGTGTATATAGCTATTTAAGTATATATGTATGTATATACATATGTATGTGTGTATATGTGATATATATAACCGATATAAATTCAATCATGATTAGAAGAAATTATTAACTATTTGATTTTAACGATGTTTTAATCATTTTCGATTATCGATGAATAATGAATAAAACAATGTGTTCAGCGAGAGTAACAGCGTTTTTAAACTTATTCCCGTTTGACAAAGTTCTTGTAAGAGGACAATATAAAACGTATTTTCTATTGCACGCGATGACGAAAAGGAAAGCATTAGCATTGATAACAGGCAATTTAGCCGTACAGTTAGCACCGCATTTAATAGGTTAGGCCTATGAACAAATATCGAATTAAATAGCAGGAAAAATTCCTGAAGACTTTGGCAGATCTTAGTCAGATGGAATTTGTGAAACTATACTCTAAGAACACAATAGTACTTTATACAAACTATGGTTTCCTAAAAGGATCATTCAGCGTCCTGTATTGTTCTTCTTTGATTGTCATGCTTCACATATAAATCTGTCTCTATCAAAGCTTTGCACAGAAAATGGAATACATTTAAAAGTTTCTACCCAATCAGACAATGTACTTAACGTTTATTGGAAGGAGGCAACAGGTTGTGCTTAGAAAATAGCGACGAGAAAGTGAGCATAGAACAGTTTGCTTGTTCTTAATGAGACATAGAATCATGTGTCTCTCCAGAAACAATAGCAAGTTGGCAGAGTCGCGAGTTTGTGACGTAGATAATACTGCACCATTCAGCTTCAGTGTCTTATGTACACTTCTATAGTTCTGAATCACAGTCTGTTATTGGATGTTTTAACTACATGTGTCTTGGAGTTCTACCTGCAAATAAAACATGTGTGGCATCGCAGTAACTTTGCTGTGGTTGGCACAGTCAAATGGGAGACGTCACTTCACAAAGACTCGCTAACAATAACCATGATGCACAACTGCAGATGTGTACGTAAGGCACTGAAACAATCTGGGGCAACATTCTTTTCATGACGAACCGTTAGCTCTACTAATTGGTTTTATAGCATGTGGATGTTTGATGTTGAGCATGTAAATTAAATATGAAAAACTCATCCTCAACATGACCAATGGAAATTTATAATGGAAACACTCATTACATATTTGGAGTGCTGCAGTAAGTTGAGCCCGAAATTTTGTTAAAATAAGAATATTTCGGAACAGTGTTTCAAAAAACAGTTCAGTTGTTGTGGTGGAATACAACGCATGTTTTAATTTTTTTTCTCTCTAATCTGGAAACGTTAGTCCGGAAAGTTCGTCACAGTTGAGGACAGTGTACAAAGAAACATCAATTCAAATTTTATGTTCAGTATTTCAGTTCCTAATCCTCAGATGATACCTAATATTACAGAACATAACCCGTACAAGTATGCAACTAACACTGTTCTTCATGAACGGGCCAAATATTCGGTGAATTTGGAGGGGGCGGCTGTTACTATATTGATTTAATGTAAATGTGGGAAAAGGAGAAGAGGGCAGCCGCATTTCTCGATATCCCCATTCTCTATCAATTTCCTGTTGCAAAGTCCCGCGACACTTTCAACGTGTTATGAACTTTTGTATTCAGTACCGGCAGTAATGATTGCGTTGCCAAGACGGTGACAACGGCAAATAAACTAAAAACAGTCGAGTTTAAAAAATAAATCACACATAGTAGTAAAGTGATGAATTTTGTGTTTCTACGAAAGACATTTCGACATAACTTCCCCACTCCTCGCTTTACTTACAGTTGGAGACAGAATTAATAGCTGACTCAAAGAGCATGCAGATATATTTACAACCATTTAGTATAATAACTGATTATTGATATACTAACAATCTCAGATAATATCATTTGCCACTTTATAAAGTGTTGTGCGTCAACTTTAGAATTACACAAATGAACAGAATATTTTTCGGGCAAAAATGTTTGCACATCCATTTCAGTTTGTCAAATATTGCTATTTAAAAAGGCTGGAGCACTAAAGAATTATGAATTAGAACATGGCTTTCGTTAACCTGGGTATAGTTTCACCATAAGGTCATTATGCCCTTATTTTTTATTACTTACGATAGTTATTTTTGAAGTCTAAATTAAAGCAGATATCGTAAAATCTTCCTACAGTTTCGCTGAAAAAGTATTTTTTTAATATGCCTATGTAGTCAAAATATTTTATAAGCAAGAAGCTGTGTTGTTTCTGATAATTATTTAACCAAATGTAAGGTTTATCGTGATATTACTTAAAACCCACATTCAAAAATACATGCGAAACAGTTTTAAGATATCAGAATTATTTTAGGCTAAAATTAGTGATTCTTGGAAAATCAGTAGAAATAGTGGTTTTATGGAATCCGACAGACAGTTCATTTTGACATGTTTACGCATAGCAGGAATCACTCTGGCGCGACTGAAGTATCCGCCAATCAGAGCCAATGTTTTGTGATGTCCGCCTCGGTGCTGATTTGCTGACAAGGACTAATTTCATTCGTGTCGCGCACTCCACGTTGCTTCTGTCATAATATTTTGATTCCGGCATCAATTGTAAGAAAACGCAAGTGCTGTGTTTCACTTACGAGGTGCTGAGTAGCTAACGGAAATCAAATTTCGTCGTCCCTGAAAAATCGAATGCCGGATTCCAAGTTCAAAATAACTGACTGACACTGTTCACTGTATTACAGTAACTTATAAGTTAGGAACCTACTACGGTAACAAAAGTTTTCATAACATACAGTTTTCTTTAAAATTAGCACTATTTTACTGTGTCACCACAAACAAATCGTTAATTGTTACACTTATTTTACTTATTTCTAGTGTGTAGTGAAGCATTACAACTTTCAACTTAACGTTGTAAGACCTCCTGCAGATTCGTTTGATAATCACGGTCACGGTCGAAAACAATGTCTTCCAAAATATAAAGTGAAATATTTCATAACATTGCTAAATTATATCTCCGGTGCAGTTACAACTTTTGTAATACAATTGACAACACAAATATTTCGCTTATCATTATAATTGATGCATAACGAATGATATTAGGCGCTTACGGAAACTACTTCGGATCCACTCAATAGCGAGTAAATCGGTCGGAAAGGATATGCGATAAAGATCTACAGGCCCTCAAGACTCCCGCATGTGTAATATAATAGAACAAATATGTTGTAATGTTCACGGAAAATACGATGTCGGATCGTAGCATTTTGGTTGAACAAGGAGTATGGAGCAGTTCATCGTGTAAAACTGTCGCCATAGTACGTACGTAATTCAGGTGTGGAAAAAATTATTATTACTAATACGAAATTTTAATGCTACATACGTATATTACACCAGCACAAAATTATATTTTAACCCGGTCTAATGACAAAGTTCTGCCGGATCGTCGACTGAAATTACCGCTTCTGCAGATTTCACTGTATTTTTTAAAAAGGCCGCCAAGTAACTACTCGTCAGATTTACGACCGCTTGTTAAGCGTCCAACGACTGTGTAGATCCATTTACGTGACCAGCACTACCGACCCAGTACGTTTCTGTAAGTACCTCATGACTACGATTGTAAAGAATAAAAATATTCTGGCTGAGCCACCGGGACCACATTATTGTTCGAGCGAGTTCTCCAGTTCTCCACTCACTACGCCTCTTGTCACGTCTGGGACGAGACGCGCGTTCTTTCTAAAAAGAACCGTTGTGCAGTTCTACGAGCTAAAATAACAGAACGAAAGGAAAGTTAACGTCTGTGAGGCATCAATAAATAACCTTTAAGTACTTGAAAAGTGTGCTTATTGTACCGTGAATAACATCTGGTGAGTTATGTATTTTTACAAACGGGAAACAATAGGATATCCTGAAATGCATGCGGGATTTCAATGCATTAGGCCTACAAAATGCTTAAAAAGCGAATTTTATATAAAAAAAACTCGTATAGCAGCTATAGTGTTAGGATAAAACGTACTGTACGCATTTATACAACTGTACAGATTAGTTCGCCTTCGGCTACTTCATTTTATCGCAACAGCCATATATATATATATATATATATATATATATATATATATATATATATATTTTTTTTTTTTAATAAAAAGTGGGAAATACGATTTCTATATATGTAACATACAGTTTTATATGACATCCTGTTTATCATTTTATGGCAGTTTTAAAACAGTACAACCTATTTAGTTGTGTTATTATTGTTATATTACCGAGAAAATGTTTATAGAATAAAGGAACATTTGCGTGCATTGTTCTAAATTTGTACGGTAGGTAGCGGAAGCTGGTACAGAAGACCCTAGCGCTATCTACAGACTGGGAGATCAGCGATACTAGCGCCATCCATACACGAAGAAACACACTGAAAATGCCCCTGTTCGTGAGCGCTCCTGGCGGCAGAACGTGTACTATGAACACACTACCAAGCGCTGCTTAGTCTTTGTAACAGTACTTTGCTTGCAATAATACTGTAAATACTTAGATTACGTTTCCGGAGTACAGCAATACTCAGGCTGCAGGGAATAAGTTTACTAATGCACTGCACAATGGTAGACAACGAAATTTCTAGGATTGTTTACAATTTTATGGTAAAAAAAATATTTTGTTCGTGCTCACGGAAATGACTATCAGGGTCAAAAAGGGAGTATATTTTACCCGTGCAATTTACTATGCTTACATATCGTCAAACTTAAGACTAACATAAATATTTATTAATAAGTCGATCTAAATTTTGTTGATTTCGTGTTTAATTTTTTTTTAATTCGTGTTTGTTTGAAAATAGTTTCGAACATTCGATTTGGCTTAGTAATATTTTTTTTCAGAATTTTATTAAAATTGGTATACATAACGCTTATTAAAGTAACTTGCCATGTAGGTCTATTTTTTTTTCCCCTCATGATATGTGCGTAATGTTCAAATGTGTGAACATATTTTAATCATACGAGATATTTAAAGAATCGTTATTCATGCTGCATTCCGGTATCTAGGTACTTCATATCTGGTACACATACTCATATATTATTTGGGAAGGAAACTATGTTTTTGCATTTTTCTTAATGCTCTGTTCGTATTTTTTAAATAGTGGTCTTTTCAACATTTTATGATCACACAAGATATCAATCAAACCTTTTTTTCTTCCAAAATTTCATCAAACTCAGTACATTAATCTGACATTTATGTAGGCTATTTAGTTTGCGCAGTTTTCATATCATCGAAATGGTGACAAACCATTTTTTTTTTGTCACACGAAGTATGTCGATAACAATTTTTAAAATCTCATTGAAATCGTCACACGTTTTGCTCTTAGTAAAGTGACATGACTTTCGCGTGTTTTGTTAATACCGTGTTATTAGTTAAATAATTACGGAATTTGAAAATTCCTTTATAGCAAAAGACATTATAAATGAACAAAATATTAGAATTTTTGTACTACGTAGTACCTAAAACAGCGACTTCAGTTATATAGGTTTTGTTTATAACGTATTCGGTTTTTCAAAAAACTGTTACTTTTCGAACATTTCTTTAAACATAAAATATGTGAAAGTCACTTTTGCAATTATTCGTCAGACTCGGTTCACATTTATTACTAATTAAATAAACGTAAATTTTAAGTAATTGCTATTCATGTTTGTGTTCAGTAATATAGGCCTACATCGCCGAATTTCGAAAGTTTTACGATATAAACACAGAATTTTTAGTAAATAATAAACTTCAGGATCAATACAAAAATCAGGGTTTATACGCTTTATTATCCTGACTTTCATTTAACTTAATTGTTTATGTCCACCACATTAGGTAATAATACGAGAATAAATTATACGTTATAGTTCAATGTTTATATATTTACGTAAACGACTTTAACTTATACTGTTACTTGCATACACGTTAAGAAACGTAAGCTTATCAGTAAGGTTGGTAACGTCTTGTTTTCAATTGTAATTATTAATGTAAACATTTAGTGATACAGTACTACAAATGTGTAGTTATATCCATGCATTAGTATGAAACAAATTAGAATTATGTATCAAGTATCTACAAAGATAAACGAATAGGTAGCAGACTATAATTGAATATTATAACATTATCAGAGTCAAGAATAACGAAATAACAAATAGACTTTCGGCGTACAGCTTGACGACATTAAGCGATGACATAACGGGTAATATAGGTACTCATAATTATCGTAGGACCCGACAATTAATATACTCTAATAGTGTAAATCAAAGTGGAGATTCAAACAATACTTGAAACAGTTATTACTTATAGTTATATCCATGTTCAAGTACGGTTTGAAATTCATAGCGCCAGAAATATGTATTACTTATTGTGGCCGCTTCAAGGAACGCTTCATGAACTAATACTTCAAATAATACTGCCTAGTATGAATTCACAGTCACAAAATAAGTTCTACTGGTTTGGCAAGTACATTTCCATATCCAAATAGGCGTTAGTCACGTATATAAGTAGTACTTAATAAAGCCTGCTCTCGTGTTCATTTCAAGTACTGATATTTTGTGTATGGAGTAGGTTATGTAATGTATTTTTTCCTTCACTGTGATATTTTATTTTATAAATTTAAGGGATATTTTGTAAAGCTAATACGAAAAGACCTAAAACATACATGAAGCGAAACGGAAAAATATATCAACAAACTTAGTTACGAAAACATTACCTCATTTCTGAACCTTGTTTCATGTATTTACTTTGCGTCTTGGTGTTTGAAACGATTTTGTGCGAGAATTAATTAATGTGGAATGATGTATTTTTTGTAGATTCTGCTTTTTAAAGGACTGAACCTTAATGTTTCCTTCACATTTTACACTGAGAAAGTCGCAGATTGAAAATGTTTTAACACCACCTTCAAGGCTGAGACGTATAATATATTATCGCAGACATTATACGTAAACAGACGGAAAATTTCGAAGTAACTTTTAAAGCCTTATGAACGTTGCTCTCAATAAAGCATGTAACTGCAAAATTTTCGTAAAACTTTACATACTAAGATTACATGTAATTGAAAAAATCCTTGTTTACACTGTATAGAAAAACCGTGCCGTATATGTATTTTACAAAATCTACCACTACTGCTTTAAGCTCATTTTTTATAACGCTATGTACAGTACCATAACGGCAGCATGAGATGCGGTCAAAAACATGTTCAGTATTATATATATATATATATATATAACAAGGACATTATATCTTTAAACAATAAGAGCCGAAATTTTAAGACGTACTTGTAAAAAACCCCAATATTAACTTCACTGGAGCAAACGAACATTTCTTAACCTAGAACGTAAAAAAATCCGCTTGCCTAGTTATAACATCACAAAATCCAAATTTTAGTACATCATATCACGTCTTTCACAAACATTGCATTTTGTGCTCAAGTCCAGCTTTGCAACATGAGATTATACCATCAGTTCGACAGTAATTAGTGGAGTACATGAACCATATTTCACTATAATTTGCTTTCTTACGCTGCATATCAACTGAAACCCTATTCAAGGTCGCCGTCTACACGGGAGCTAGAGAGAAAAGTTCAATACACGTCTCAATCTGAGCTTCACATACATCCGGTTAGTAGGCTGCATTTTGAAGTACAATTTGGCCTTTATAAGTAGTATTCAAGTATTACTTCTTGAAGTAGAGGTTTATGAATTAATTTTTTAAATAAGTAGCTAATGCTTGAAGACTAATCAATCATTATTTGAAACAGTGACTTCATTTCCGTCAAACAAGCCTGTACAAGGCTCACCCAGGTTTCACATTCACAGGCTAGTTTAGCAAATAAGTAGTACCTCTTGAATTAATGCTTATTCTTCAAGCACTACTTATTTTAATAATAACTTCATAAACCTCTATCTACTTCAAGAAGTAATTCTTTAATGCACATGGCAATGTTGTACTAAGTAACCAAATAAATATCGCTACAGTATGATTTTCAACATGACACAACTAAACTTGTATGTTTTTATTAGTAGAGGCAATGATTGTTGGTGAAAATAATTGTGCAACATTTAGTTTCAATGCCTCACGCTCACATCTGCAGCTCTGGTATGTAGTTATTGGTAGAGTGTATTCGTGTAGAGGCGTCACTCATTAGACTGAGCCAATGATAATAACGTCACTGCGACACTACACGTCTACTATTAGAGAGTAGGTACCAAATATGTTGAGACTTGAAAACAGCCAATCACTGATCACGAAGCAGAGCTGCAGATGCGCACCAGAGGCACTGAGACAAAGTGTTGCATAATTATCTTCACCAAATTCATTGACTCTATAAATTTGTTATCATGCTAAATACAATTTTTGGTTACACTTTTAAGGCCCTTGTCTTTATTTTGATGCTTGTTTAAACTTAAATAACAATAGGGCCGTCGAAAACGTGTTTGATAATGTGTTTACTTGTTTTTTTATTTACGCACTTTGCTGATTGTGAAATAAAATTATAATTAATATCTTTCAGTTCGCTGAAAAAACACGTTTACGAGAAAAAGGTTGTCAATATGAAAATGTACTTAAATTATTTTCCAGTTTGTATGCAGTGTAAGAACACAAATTATAACGTACTAAAGTTCATAAACGCTATTAACTATTGTTGAATGGGCTTTGGTTACAAACGACGGCGTAACTTCATATCGCAAGGTTGGATTTTCGCACACAATGTAATATTTGTAAATAAAATGTTATAGTGTACTAACATTTTTGTGTAGTTATCTTATAATTAAGCTTCTGTCTATGCTTCAAATATTATTATTCACATGTTGCGTTTCGTGAACTATTTCTAACTTATATGGTATAGAGTTAATATATTGCTCGTTAAGTAATGAAAGTGCTGTTACTGTGTTGAAATGTAATGCCCTCACATTATACTTGCTGAACATGTGCTGTACATCTCATGCTGCCGTTGGAGCAAAGTTTATGACTGGTACTATTACCGGACGTGTTTTGCATACCAATTGAAAACATAACCTTGAATCGCAAAACTTACTTTCTCCACATTGCAATATTCGTGATAGACGTGATAACGTCAAAAATTTGGGCGCGCGTCAGTAGCCCTAAAATCACTAGCCCTAAAGTCACTAGCCCTAAAATTTTTCGCTCTCAAAACCGTCAGTAGCCCTAAAGTCACTAGCCCTAAAGTCAGTAGCCCTAAAGTCACTAGCCCTAAAGTCAGTAGCCCTAAAGTCACTAGCCCTAAAGTCAGTAGCCCTAAAGTCACTAGCCCTAAAGTCAGTAGCCCTAAAGTCACTAGCCCTAAAGTCAGTAGCCCTAAAGTCACTAGCCCTAAAATTTTTCGCTCTCAAAACCGTCAGTAGCCCTAAAGTCACTAGCCCTAAAGTCAGTAGCCCTAAAGTCACTAGCCCTAAAGTCACTAGCCCTAAAGTCAGTAGCCCTAAAGTCACTAGCCCTAAAGTCAGTAGCCCTAAAGTCATTTGCCCTATAGTCAGTAGCCCTAAAGTCACTAGCCCTAAAGTCAGTAGCCCTAAAGTCACTAGCCCTAAAGTCAGTAGCCCTAAAGTCACTAGCCCTAATTCGCGCCAT
>PNEQ01089475.1:0-15135 GCA_003012365.1 Medauroidea extradentata | reverse complement strand
AAAAAAAAAAAAAAAAAAAAAAAAAAAAAAAAAAAAAAAAAAAAAAAAAAAAAAAAAAAAAAAAAAAAAAAAAAAAAATTCATGTGACATAAACTTCGACAAAAATACAAAATGTGTGATGCCCAAAGAAAACTTTTAACGAAATAGAAGAAACAAGAAAACATTGTTACAGGCAGTAGCTTGTGAACTGGATAAAAAGGGTTTAGCCACCTACACTGCAGAAGAAGATGCTGATGTTGAAATTGTGAAGGTTGCCATAGAAAAACTGAATCAGTTCCCCAAGGTGGTGGTCGTAGGTTCCGATACCGATTTATTGGTTATATTAGTTGCCCTTACTCCCAAGACAGCAAATATGTTCTTTTGTAAACCAAAAGGCGGTAAAGATCCAGCAAACGTATTTTACAATGTTAAAACAATCATTGAAGAACAACATGACATCAGAAGAGCCCTCTTATTTGCGCACGCAGTGAGTGGCTGCGATACGACATCATGCTTTTATAATTTTTAGGCAAGGTAAAATCAGTTGAAATGTTAAAATCTTCGTCTGAGGCAAAGAAACATGCTTTGATGTTTACAGAACATAGTGTATCGAAAGAACAATTGTTAATCAGCGGAGAAAGATTTGTACTAGAACTATATGGATTGAACAAATATTCTAACTTGAATGAAGCAAGATATTTCAAGTTCACTATGATGGCAAAGAAGTCAAATTTAAGGTCGAATTTCGATTTGGCTAAAATGCCTCCAACAACAGAGGCATGTCAACAACTGCTAAGGATTTATTTGCAAGTCCAGGGATGGTTGGGAAATAATTTACCACCTTCTGAGTGGGGATGGAAATTGGAGCCTGTATGAGAAGCCGGAGGTGAGAAAAAAAGTACTTAAGCCAATTCCCACACCTAAGCCTTTTGCACCAAACGATCTGTCGTACTTAGTATCATGTTCGTGTGAATCTGCATGTGGGAACTATTGTGGATGTCGAAAGATAGGTTTACATTGTTCAGCTATGTGTGAACACTGCAATGGTCTTTCGTGTAACAATGCAACAGCCATAGATGAAGATGTAGTTGATGATGAAGAATTATGTATATAGGTGTTGAATCGAAAATGTTATGAATTTGTTCTGTTTGTAAAATACATTGAAGTACTTTTGTTGTAAATATAAATTGTGTATACAAATTACATAGTATGATGTGTAAATAATAGCAAATTTTGGAAATGAAACATGCACATAAATAAGTGAATAATTCAGCAAATATCGCAACAGCTAAGGGTGGGCGGGTGGTCCGTGATGCTGTGGATGATACTGATTGCTCTTTGTCACATACTGTGAATAAGCATCCGTGTATATTACTTCACAGCTGCCGGTTGTTGCCAGTCCGGGACACGGCGGGTCCATAGGTGGTGGATAATGGAATGATCCTCTGTGGGTTAGTGTTGAAGTCCCCCGAACCAAAACTGGAAAAAAATTATATAAAAATTTAACCAACTTTGTTTCTGCATTGTGAACCAAAATTGTAAGAATAATTTATTTAGAATAATTAGGGAGAATTACAAGTATCCCTTTTAGGTCACCGGAGCGAGCTTGAATAGGGCGCGACAGATTGCTTAAGTCCGGGTTGCGAGAGATGAGTGCTTGGTTTACTTTCGGCCTCTGATTCCTTTCATCGTCATCCAAACTATGTAAACATATACACCGCTGGAAACCTAAAGAATCGTTCTACAATTTTTGTCTTAAGTGTTTCGAGAAAATGTCGCAAATTAAAAATTTTAACTTAAAAATTCATAAAAAAACTTCACCTAAAATAGTAAAACTTGACATTCCTCAGCTACTATCTACTAAACTATTAATCCTACAACAAAACAACAAGAGACATTTATTGTATAGAATAGTATAAGGAATAAAACGGTATATAGAAAGTGTCACTGCGATTAATAACAACGGAGATATGAATGGTTATCCAAAAGCTTGCAAATCGGATGTTTAAAGGGTGGTAGGGGGGAAGCACAAAGGGGAGGGGTGGGGACTTTTGGGAAAATACACCTCTAGTTGGGTCCTAACACCTGCCAAAAGTTCAGCTTGTCTCTAATTTTTCCCGACACGAAACCTTTATTTCCTGGGCTAAATCAACGAGAGAAAATGAAAACTGAAAAATCGCTCCGAAAGTAAAAAGGTGATAATAACAGTGGGAGAAGTCAGTGTTAATGTTCTGGCAGGATATGACGTAGGTAAACACACGTGTGTGTCCTTGCCGGGGGTTGGAAATAATGAACTGTGAATGCAAATACAGTGATGCATACATAGCCATGCAAAAAACTTTTACCAATTATTGTATAATATTCCGACTGGAGTAAATATTTGCCTTGAGTACTTTGTCGACATTTTTTAAGGTCAATCGTAGTTTAAAACGTACTATCTTTGCTATCTAGAGCTCATATTCCGCACCTGGACACCCTATTTTGGCCCCGTCATTATTCATGCAGATATTAAAAATGTGATTTAACAAACAACGAGCAAAACAAAATGTTAGTTCTTTAAAAATAAAGAAAATGAACTACAAAAATTGTAATTTGGTCAGTGGTTACTGAGATTAGAAAATTTAAAATTATACAAAACTTTAACATGATTTATATTCTTCCGATTTTTCTAGAAAAAAAACTAAACAGATATCAAAAATACATACGGCTAAAACGTCTTTCTACTTACAAATTGCGTAAAATAAACCATAAGATATTAAAATCTGACAACTGTGTATGGAGATACGAAAACCGAAATGAAGCAATGCGGCGGCTATTTTCCAATATGGCGGCCACGAACTAGACCACGTGAGTTGTTGACACTCATATATGTATGTAATAAAAGTCCAGTAATTAAACATACGAGACATACACGTACACAGGAGAGATGAGCTAGCTACTTGGCTGTGAAACAAGAAACCAGAGTTCTGCAAGTGAAGTTAAGTGAGTTAAGAGATTATGGTCAGACTTAACATCGAGGTCCTAGTGCTGGTGAAGGGTGACATGTGTATGGAGAAGCGCCGGAATGAAGGAACAGGGGAAACGGGAGATCCCCGAGAAAACCCGCCGACCAGTGGCACGATCTCCACATGCGATAATCCGGAGGCCGACCTCGCCGGGAATGAAACACGGACTGACTTGGTGGAGGGCGAGCGCTCTAACCACTGTGCCGACTGCGACATGCAAGAGTCCTGGAATGTCTGGGTACAAGACCAGGACTTATCTTGGTTACTTGTGTTGGTTTTATATTATGAAACCAATGTACACATCCGGCTAACATACATGCACATACTTTAATAACAGCATTGTGCAATTTATGTAGAACAATGTTCTGTTACGAATCAACAGACGACAAACAGAACACAACAGTTATGACGCCAGGAGGAGCAGGTAACCTACGCTAACCGTATGTATTTTCTTGTCCGAGCTGGTAAAACACAGATACAAGTTCTATCATAGGACGTGAAGATCCACAGAGGATGTGCTGCTCTGTCCTTGTCCTACACCGACACTACTGCCTGTCACAATTCAGCTCCACTGCGTGATTCTTGTTCCTCACCAGACTGACAGTTACGTCTGACGTCATGTAACTGGCAAGGAAATACTACAATCCTACACAGAAAGGTATAAGAGAGAACAAGGAACAGTAAAGGAGACAAAGATGAGAAATGGACTGTCGGCAATACGTACAAAACAAACCTCGGGAGGATATATTTTTTTCTTCCACGAAGGTAATAACATGAAATGTGAAGAAGTAAAATGAAGCAGTGTTTCGTGACTCGCCTCGTACCTCCTGAATCAATAAGGTAATATACCACAAAGGGCAAGGCTAGCCAAATTCATATTCAATACGACTTCCAATTTTCCAGGCTGGGGGGTAACAGTCATGATTTTCGAATTTATTACTCTCGAGCGAGTTGAAGGCAGGGGACTGCAGGGGAAGAGGGGCCAACCAACGAGGCAAGATTCGGGAATGGAAAATAAAAAACGTCGGGACGGAAATGAAGGGGAAATTAAAACGACATGTGACTATCTAATCTGAATCTGGCGCTGTTTCCTCCCAGCTACAAGGCAGCGCTCAATGTGGCTCTCAGATCACGTCTGCCCGGCTGGTGTGTGGCATGTAGCCTACCTCTTGCTCATACTAGGGGTATTTTTACAGCGTAATTAATAACAACACTGCTAAATATACACGCTTCTGCCAGGCACCGCTGCTCATTTACAGCGCCACAATACAGTTCAACTGAGCTCTTACATTGCTGCATTCTCAGTGTTTGACAATATTATTGCATTTTCAGTTTTTGAAACATAATTTATTCTAATTGTATTATAAACATTTTCTCTTCAACAAAGCATAGGATATATTCTTGGTAAATTGTCTGACATAAATAATAATGGGATATTCCGTTAATTAGTCATGCAGAATCATTGCAAGATAATTATAGGTTAGTTTTCAAGAATTCTCTTGCAATGATTTTTCACGACATTCGTAACTCGGTAATGAAAAACACCGTAATTGTTGTACGTATCCATAAAACTGTTTAATGGCTCTGCTGGAACATAACCTGCCCTCGTTCGCTCGCTCGCTATAAACGTAATTACTTAACCCTACCACTTCTTTTTGTCAAGTATGGAAATTACATTTTTCCAAATTAAATTTTCTTACTCTCGTTTACCGTGTGATTGTCATTTGTGTTAAAGTACGAAAAAAAGAATATTTACGGTGTCTTGAGTCGAGAGTCGGGTTTAAGAAGTTTAAAAAATCCAGAATCTAGTCTGAAGGGAACACGATAGATGATACAGTTGTAACCTTTGTTGCAGTGTCAAACAAATTTGGCCCAAATTGCAGAGAATTTTTAGTTTATTTTAATTTCATGCGTATTAGCTATAAATTCGGATCACGAAAAGACAAAAAAACACTAGCCTTTATCGATTTGTGTAATTATTAAGAACAGGGCGACATTGTTTCGTGGAGTTGAAATATCTGCACAAGCGTCAATTAAGTATAACTAATTGTTCCTTGTTGTTATTTTATTTATTTACTATCAAGCATAGGTTCATACGTAGAATGACATTTAAAAGTTATTTTTAAACTGTCACTACGTTGTACTACGAACCTAAACTGGTGACGTCAACATCTTGGACAACACTCTTATCACAACACATTGGTTTTATGTAGTTGATGTGAGTCGCATTTGACATCTTGGTACGCGTTCGCATTCACAGGCGATCGAGTGCTGGGATACCTTACATCTGATATCGTATCTCGGGCGAGTTACCGGGTTCGTGTATGTGTTTTCTGCGTTTAAACTACGAAACAAAACCCTAGTGAGCTCAACTGAAAGACTATGACTAGAGACGTGCAAAATTCGCGTTATTTTCTAACAGCTGACTAGACTCAAAGTGACTATAGGCTCGTTCGACGTCTCATGTTGGCCGATATTGTCGTGACTTGCCGTGGAGAATGCTTACACGGTAGAGAGGCCAATCTCTGAAAAGACATAATGCACGTAAATTACAACACATAAAAATTCGTGACCAATGAAATCGCAGATTATGCTCTGTTATGTATAGGAAATTGAAGTTTAGTCTGCTACAAAATTATAACGCGAATTTTGCATGCATCTAACTATGACTATGAAAGTGACAGCAAAATTTTAGTTTTAAAAAAAATTAAACCATGTAAAATATGTACAGTCATGGACACAAAAAATGGGCCAACTCGTGAAGGTGGAAATTTGTCTAAGTCCCGCTTCGGGTATGTTCGGAAGGCAGGCTTTCGCGCTGGCGACTGATGAGCGCGTGGCGTCACACAACAGCAAGCGAAGGCTGTGGGGAAAAAGGACACAAATCGCAACAAGATATTGCGGATAACAAGTTCTTAGCCGCCTTTAGTAGAGAATAACCGTAAATGATATTTAATGTTCATAAGTAATTGTACATATAATGAGGAGTAGAAATATTGACGCTGCGCCACAAACATATCAGATTTCGGTGTATTATTAGTCGATATTATTATCTTTCAGTTTAATTTGCATTAACTCTACTAATGTTTTCTTTCACATTCTAATAAAGTGTTACCTGTCCCTCATCTTTATTTGGCAACTAGTGCGTATGTAAAGCAACAAAAGGTTTATAAGGCAGCAAAAATACTCGGCAGCAACGATACTGAAATGTTTTGAGAGCAGGGGCGTTGGAACATTTCGGAACTGGGGAGGAGGGGAGGTTACATCTTGGAACAACAAACCCCTCTAATAAGGCGGAAGGAGGAGGGGGGTCCGGGGGTCCTCCCCCAGAAAATTGTGGTATTTCAAGGTGTAAAATGGTGAACTTTGAGCATTTTTCGTACTTAGATATGCTGAATATTAAACATGCTTAAATAGTGACTTTTTTAGAAAAACATTTTAGCGTAGTTTTACGAGACAGTTAACAATCCAGGAGCCTAACCGTATAAAAATATTAATTTATATGAAAAACAAGAACACTACACACTGTAATTTAAGAATATGTTCATTAATTATGCGTAACCAAAAATATTGACAATATTCTTGCGTCATACAAATTGCTACAACAGCATCGGTGCTGCTTGCAATGCACGCTACGTGTAATAATCAAGAATCTGTGTAATAGACTGCTTAGACATAAAAATAAAAGTAGGGTAAATACAATTTCTTACCAAAAATTCCGTTAAAAATGAATTTTAATTGTTTTGAAATATTTACTCTTACAATGGCCATCACGAAAATACCATGATATTAATGATAAAACAATGTGCGTTCAATCTTCAAGGAAATAATGTTACAGGGTTAGCTTTGTGGTAATATACATAAACATTTCATATTTCTGTGAATGTTATTTAGCACTTATTATTCGGTAGTACGAGATTACATGTGTTACGTGGGCTACTTGTTGTAATGTGATAATCTTAAAATGTTGCTTCCCAGCAACCTTGTTTATAAAGTCACCTTTGAACACACATAGAAGACTGTAAAGGTTTTTAAAAATAGTTTTACTTTAAATGCCGATGCTTTCTTTGTGATTTAATTGGTTTCAACAACGTTCTGTATTTTCTATTCAACTACTGTAATTTCCTCTTTGTGAATACATTTTTTTTTTGCCAGCAATAACGTCTAGGTCTTAAGCGCTGGTGAGGAATGACGTGATATGAGTATGGAGCGGCGCCGGAATGTAGGGTGGGAGAAACGGAAGATCCTCGAGAAAATCCGCCGACCACCGGCATCATACTGCACGATTCTCACATGCGAAAGTCCAGGGACCGACCCCGCTAGGCATCGAACCCGAATCACCTCGGTAGGGAGGCGAGTGCTCTACTGCTTGACAAACCTAAGTGAAGCCCCTGGTAGGGGAGGTAAGAGCGCTAGTGTTTGCCGTGTGAAGGTAGTGGAGGGGAATGTCTTGTAGCTCTCCCTGTACACTCCATTCATATTGTAAGCGACCATCTGTAGTAGGTCTAATAGGCCTGTGCAATGATATAGCTTGTAGATGTGCGGTGCAAAACGACACGACCTGGGAGCCTAAGCTCGAGTTTGTGCGAGTAGAACACGTATGCGAATCGTCTCGTACGGCGCAAAACGTATACGAGATGGAGATTGTAAGCTCCAACGCCGGCCACTCGTATACGCCTTACTTATTCGAAGGGAGTAACGTTCGAACGGAAGTGTGTATCATTTAGTCAGGTTGGCATCCAAAAAGTGAGAAAGTAAAAAGTTTTGACGGGAGGCTGCTAATCACAAAGTCCAGTTCATATGTTGACACTTGCGTGGCTGTGAATTTAAAAATCGTGGAATTGAACAAAATGAAAACGGGCAAAAGAAAATTCCTTTTGAATTAGTGATGCTCGATAAGTATTTATCGATTTAACACATATATTTCGCTAGCTTTTGTGGATCCATAAATCAGTTGTGGAAAATGTGAAATATTTGAAAATTTTCGTATATAGATAATACTTAATTATAAAAATAAATAATAAATTTTTTATCGCAACTTTTTTGACGTGGTGTATCAAATATTATCGGTTACAAAGTTATTATTCTTATAAATAAGATTACTTCTAGTTACGAATGCGGCCTTCTTTATATTTCACTTTTATGTTATATTTTTACAATAATTACAAAAAATTTCAATAAGATATCGTTTGTCACCTTCAACTATCTCACTGAAGGCATTTGTTTAACACTGTAAGAATAGAAAACGTGCCGAATGCAAGCTGACAGCCGCTTGAACAGCAAGAGTAGGCAGAATGTTGAGGGAGGAAATAACACAACTTAATTCATTCTGAAATGATGGAATATAAATAAAAGAAAATATCTCAAGGTTTGTTGCAAGTTGAGTGTGTATACTTTGGTCACAGTAGTGTTGGTAAATCAGCAGAAAAATTATTCTTACACGACCGTGGGTAATTTTTGAATCAGTCAAGTTACTAAAAGTCAAGTACAGCAGTGTGGAATTTTTTTTTTTTTACGATCCTGGGAATCAGTTTTTAATGCGCGTTATGTTTCGAAACTAATGTTTTTACAAGCAGGAATGAAACAAAACTTCGTATTTTGATAATAAATTCACATAAATATGAAAACTATTAAAATAATTATTAAAAATTGTGGCACTGTGGGGATTTGAAATTAGGAAAGTTGTAACAGAAATACCAATATGCTGATCACTTGGTCATCACCACGTTTAAATGCTTTATTGTAAGCTAATATAGATAGTGGTTAGTAAAAAATTCATGTCTACAAGGCTTTGAATTTTTTATGTGGCAATTTTTTTCCAGACACAAAATGTTGCGTTTACGTATGAACCCAGCCAAAAGTAAATAGTTGTTGCACTAAAGTTAAATCATTAACAGTCTCGCACGCATATATTTCGTGTAAATTTTCGTTTAAATCAAATGTTCAACATTAAGAAGACAAAAAGAATATAACTTTGTAAAAAAACATGACTTGCTTTGACCAAGTTTTGAAAGCACAGCAGATAAAAAATTCCACTAAAAACGCTGCAGTTCAGACCACTCTCTTATTACACTACACGCTTCATGTAAGGTTATTATTAAGTATTACGTAAGTTGTAAAAACTTTCTATTTAGTCATAATTAATTAGTAGTTTTCAGCATCAGTAATTTTGTACTGCTGTTTTATTGTGTTTCACGCTGATACGTAATTATTATATTCCACGTGTGCCGTCAAACTCGCTTTATTACAAGGAGGTGACATTTGCCATGGCGGCCATGTTGTCTGCTTATTACACTCGACGTATACGAGTTGTGAAGATATTACTAAACCTCTTAAATTTCATACCTGTATTACATAAAATTTGATGCTGAATACAAGAATTCTTTGAAACTCCATAACCATTTCCACATATCTCCATACTTTTTTTTCATCTTTTCTCTTGATGCAATGACATACCTTATATGAAAAAAATATTTTAATGTTTTTTGTTAATTTGTGTAATTTATTTTGACACTACATACATAATCTCTCTATATAAAATGAAGAGCCCCATTCACACACCCATACACTCGTCAACGCACAGTCCAAACCTCTGGACCTAGATATGTGAAATTTTGAAAGGGGCTTTCCTTACGCCGTAGACACAAATTAAGGTAATTTTCTTTTCAAAAATATGAAAATTATAGTAAGTCAGTGAAATGTGGTGAAATATGATTTTCCATGAATCCTCAATAGCGCTTAAACCAGTTGAGATATCAATGTGTTTTTTACATTAGCATAAAGTTTACAATAATGCATCTAGTGATGATGGTGCATCGCGAAAATGTTTTGCCAACATATCCATGAAACATGTTTCTGGAAACATATATGATTCGGTGATATACTTCTGACATAACGTAGCTGTCTGCTGACGAATATCAGGCATAACATATTACAATATCGGGATTCTTATTGGCTCAGTCAAATAGGGCAATAGTTCCAAGTACAAGCTAAAGCAAGTAATCTTCTGGTAACCTGAACGTGTGTTGAAATCCAGCAAACAGTCAAGTTTTCGCGCAATAAACCATCATCTCTACATATTACCTGTTTTTTAAATTTAAAAATTAAGGGGGCTAAAGCTATAAAATATAATTTAAAAAATTGTCCTATATCTTTTAAACCTATTGTGAAATCGAATTGATTGAGGTATCAAAATCAAGCCTACGAATATCCCTAAAAAGCAGTTCCAGGACGTTTATAAATTCAACCTCTCAGGACATTAAAAAAAATTTACGTTGTTTCAACAAAGGAGGGAGTTACAGCCAAATTCTTTGAATTGTTTTAATAACGTTTGTTTTTGTACGAGGTATAATTTGTTTTGTAGATATATTTTGTGATTATTTTTATAGTAATGAAAATTTCTTGCTTACACAGTTTTTATATAGTTACATGTAAAATGACAAAATTGCATAAAACGATATTATACAAGAAACGATAATCAACTGACTTAAAGAAACGAATTAATTCATACTTAAGAACAGTGTATCGGTCTACGTCAAGACATGTATAAACACCGGCAATGACATTTTCCGTATTAAAAAAGAAAGGCAGAATTTTGGAAATTTTTTATTTCAAATTCAGCAATTGTTTAAAGAAACAATAAAAAATCACTGCAGTTGTTTTATAAAAATCTTGACGTAACCTGTGACATGGTTCTTCAGTGTGAAATTATTCAATTTTTCTAAGTCAGATGGTTTTCGTCTATTGTGTAAAACCGTTTTTACAAATTTGGGCTTGAAATTTTTTTTTTACTCTAAATATATTCACAATATGTGACTATAAAGTAAATAATATGTCGTACAAACATAAATATTATTTAAAAATATGAAATTTTGCAGGGAGCCCCTACCCCACCCCCTTAATCAACTGTATCTGTTAGACGTGCGGAGATATCGAGATATTTCTGAATAAGAATAAAACTTACGTAAATAACTAATAAGTGATGAAATAGCAAAACTTTTTGGCCTTATAATTAATCCTACGGGACCTGATTATTAATTTCACATTGACTACTGTTTCAGGCTATGTTCAGAGTACAATTTGTAAAAACAAAATTGAAAATAGGACAGTTTGTTTAAAAGTTATCCTTTTTTCGTTTTTTTTAATAACATAAATTTTTTTACACCTTAATGAATTTCCGGAGATGTAAAAAAATAAAACAAGTAATGATATTTATCCTAATTTTTTGGTATAAACTTAAAACCCTAAAAAGAAAATTATAAGCACAGAATAACCCTCTAGTTTTATTCTACAAAAATAAGCATAGTATTATACTAGTATTTTAATATTATTTAAAAAAAAAAGGAAAAAAGGACAACTCTTAAACAAACTGTCCTATTTTAATTTTTTTTTTACAAATGAAACTCTGAACATAGCCTAAATCAGTTATCCATGTGTCATTAATAATCAGGTCACGTAGGATTAATTATAAGGCCAAAACCTTTTGTTAGTTTAATATAATTGTGTCCTTGAACTTTTGGTAGAAGCTGTAGATATTATAAATGTCACGATATTAAAGAATAATAATTTGTCAGCGTTGGTTTAATTGCTTGCATTACGGAGTTGAGAAATTTCACGTTTAAGCAATTTGAATATCGGAATATAAATGTTTGAAATTTCACTGTTTCACTAACACGTCGTTGTGAAACGTTATGTTACATTGTAGACAGTAATAGTTAGCAAATTGTGCGTTCATAATTACAGATTACAGTTGTTATATATGGGATTGCATACAGTAACGTCGGTAACAGCAACATAAAACGATTTCGATAACTTTACACTTCATATATGCTTGCACTACGTAATATATGCTAATAATCAATACGTTAACAACTTGTCAGCCAGAACTGCCTAGTTAGGTATTACCTACAGAACAAGAAAATATGAGGAAATATAATCCTTGCGTCACGTTCTTCTGACAACGATGCTGTGACAACATTTATTTTACGTGATACGTGGTTACTAAGTGAGCTTTGATGGTAACAATCTACGTTAGGACCCATGGACGGAACCACGTGTGCAGTCGTTTCGCACGGGAGATTGACAACAGTTTCTGTCAAACGTGGTGAAAGTGGCCGTTTGCGACTACCTGGACCAACAACTCACAACATTATTCTGTAATCAAGATCAAATTTACCGCTTGATGTTAGATATTTAGTGTCTGAAATACTTGTTCTATGGTTGTTTCTGAAGGTTTTTATTGTAAACAATCAGTACAGTGATGGCGTTACACGTTTTGTTCGTGCTTAACAGATGTGAAGTTAAGTCACAATGGAACAGCAGTGGACTGCCAAAGAGGGATAGAAGTGTCCCGGTAAAACCCACTGGGTCACTCCAATGTTCGGCCATTGTTCTATATGTAAAGATGTAAGCGAGTAAGTCAGACCATAACGTCACCGCGACTGCCAGTTAAATATCACCGTATTGTTACAATATACATTAGTTTCAGCTCGCAGTATGAGAATGAGAATACGCGTGCATTGAATACTAACATTTTGATATGATATAGGTAACTGTTTTTGTCTGTTTATTGGAAAATTTGTGCACTTTCGTAACTTTATTACTGTGTTTTACAAATACGTTTTCTATCTTCATGTTTGACATTGGTGGACAGTTACAATAAATTGACGCTGAAAACCTGGCAATGTTTTGATGTGTTAGGTTGGTTTAAATATCTGAGCATATTCATACGAATAACATTTGTAAGACTTAAGAGTTAAGTGTACCAGACATGCACACGTATTTTTATAAACGTCACGTCTTTGTAACAATATTGATGTTCGTTAGTTCTCTTAACATCACGTATATTAAATCTGTTGTAAAATTATTACTATCTATATTTGGGAAAGTGGATCGACATTCACATTTATTCTTAATAGTTCTGCAAAACATACACATTTATTAAATGGACAAATGATTTAATGTCAGGCGTGTTATGTTAAATGCTAGTATAAATAACAAACAAAATATACTGAATGTTGTGTTTTCACGATATATGTAACAAAAATTATTGAACCGTCCTGATGTCACACATTTAGTATTTTTATTTTTTGAATATTATAAAGGTCTCATGCCTGCAATTTAAACAAAACGATAACATACTGTCCGCGTGCCAGCTCTGAGTCCCTGGCATGAACGCATTTTTCTTCGCAAACTTCATGTACGCCACAGTAAAAATGCAGCAAACTCATCCCAACTTACGACTATACTTCGGCTAGTACGTGCGTCGACATGGTTTCCGCCTCGTTATATTATTTATATCTTTACGAACGAAAATCGCACACCCGCCAGGGACTCACAGCTGGCGCGCAGACAGTAGAACACTTCGATTGCACGTGTTTATTTTATCTGTAATTGTAATCCTACTTATGTATGTAATTCAACGACAAGTAATGGGAAATGATGCATTGAGTTGTAAATACTTTCTTCCCTTACTTAAAAATCACTCTACATTCGAAATCACAAATGATCTTTACACATTTGAACATACATAGTGAAAAAGAACAATATCACAACATTAGGCAAACAACTTTATTGATACAAATAATGAAATAAGCACAAATAAGTACGTAGCCTTACCTACGCGTGTAATATAAAATTGCACGTAACAACCCTGTCTGCATGTAAGGTATATGAATTGCTCACATAAGGCATTCGCGAGACAAATCGCAATATTGTAGTGCTTTACAAAAAATAATCTCTTCGTGACATTTGTAACAACCATATTATGTATTGATCTAACCAGTTTTTTAACACATTATGACATTTTCGTGTTACAATACAGTACACCGGATATTCACACAGCTTCTCTTTTCGACTTCCCGATACCAGAGCACACAATCGCCACACGTAGTAATTTGACTGGTCACTATAGCGTAACCCTTGTCTGAATACAACATATTTACATGTTTACCTCAGTATTCATTACACTATTTGACCATCAGTAATACTTCCGGACGTGTCTAATACTTTTCGTAAACGTATGTCTATTAATTTCGCTGGTGGTGTACACAACATAATTGTTTCACTGACAAACCCAGATGCGTGAATATCGCATTGCAATTATAAACCTCAGCAAAAACACGTCTCCTTGTAGAATGTATGCACATAACGTATGTCATGTAAATTGTGAAGACTCATTTGTGACATAACAGTTCTGAATATCTCTCACTTCAATGCACCTACGTTCAATTAGTGTTTAATAATTCGACTAACATCCCTGCACATCGATCACGTTGTGTAATCGCTGTGGCATAGAGTTCACCAATGAAGAAACATATTGGTTTCCAGAAGCGACTTCATCCCAAGCATCTGACATACTATTCCACAATGCATCTTTGGATGATGGAAGAGGATTCTGCCAATTTTCTTTAAGGACTCTTTTTACTCCCGCCCACATTGTCTCGATAGGATTCATGTCAGCTGCACGAGGAGGCCAGTCGGTCAACATGATGTGATGGTCAGAAAACCATTCTTGAACTCGTTGCGACGTATGAATTGGAGATAAATCATGCTGTAATTCGGTCATACCTTCTGGGTATAACACCCCAACTGATGACACCATGACGTTTTCCATTATGTGGACGTACTGACAGCTGGTCAGGTGGCCGTCAATACGGTGAAGTACTCCAGCGCCTCGCTTAGAAATCCAGCCCCAGCAGGAAACAGAGACGTGGCCACTTCGATGGCGAATAGCTGTGTATTGTGGTTGATGTCTGGTCCCTCGTGGCCTGTACACAAATACTGGGGCTGAATAGGTAGACGAGACTGTAGTTTCATTTGTTAATATCACAGTTTCCCAGTCTCTATTTAATTGTAGCTCAGCAAAAGCCAGTCTGTAAATTTTGTGCTCTTCGGTTAAGTTTTCTTTTATTGCAGCTCTTCGTGACTGAAGTCCAGCTTCTCTTAGTCGCAGACGGACAGTTTTGCTGCTACCTGGGAAATTTGCAGTCAATTGTAGTTCATTTGAATTTCGAAATGGATGTCTTCGCGCCTCTTCAACCAATACTGCGTCATCTCGATGCGTTGAAACACGCCAAAGTCCGGTCCCTCGTTTCCTTTCAATCCCACCAGTTTCGCGGTAGCGCTGTACCCATCTAGTTGCCGTTGAAGA
>PNEQ01089474.1:0-15135 GCA_003012365.1 Medauroidea extradentata | reverse complement strand
ATCTCTGTATATGATGTAGTCTACAGGACAATAAAAAATTGAATTGACAACAAATAAAGGTATAGACCAGAAGAACATAAATATAACTAGTGAGCCTGCTGATTCGTTCGTTAATTGAGACGACATTCGTCGCAGCGAGGAAGCCACGTGTGATAAGTGACATACTATACTGAACTATGCGAAGATAAATTGCCGAGTTGATTTTTTTTTTATCACACCATGACAGCTTCTTTACTGCGCATCATATGTCGGCTTATTTTTATAAACAGTGGTATTATCAGTTAGTTCTCACACAGGAAGGATACTGTAGAAGGGAAGAGGGAGATATTATCTCTTGAGAAATACAATACAGCAGTTATGTGATAGCGATGTATTTTGCTGTTCTCACGTTACTGAGTGAAAAGCGAGTACTCGGAAACCATATGATTAATCGATTTTTTCATTGTAGATCGGAAATATAATCGATTATATGAATCGTCCGATTCTGCCCATCACTAGGTTGTCTGCTTGAGGAGTTTCATCAATGTCTTGAAAATTTTGCCAGGATTTTCTCCAAGACATAAATGTGGATGCTAGTATGTCATGGTATGCCTTAGCTGTCTCATATATAACATATTTCAAGTAGGGCTGTTTGATATTTTGAGAATTATTGATATCAAAATTAAAAACTCTAACCAATACCTAAATTTTTAAATACTGTTATATTGGTGTTACAATATTATCAAAATCACTGGTCTATCAATATGTTGATAACTACCAATATCAAAATAAAAAATGTAGGATATATATAATTGTCTAAATATAGATATATCGGTATTGCGATATTATCAGAACCACCGGGAAACTGATATTTTCTATGTATTGAAAACACTTAGCTTACATACAAATTTACAATACTACTATCGAAATTTACAGTTTCATCAAAACTGACGATTTTATTGATGTTGGTTATGGATCCGACTATGCTATCTAAATTAAATTATTATCGAAACACGCATTATGATCAAAACAATTATATCACTGAACTCATGATTCAACTGTATCATTAATGTATGAGAACAATATTATTTATGTTCTGTAAATTTTCAATGTTTTCAATGGTCATTGCCAATTACATTTTCACTTATTTTGCTGATTATATGTGATATTAAAGATAAGAAAGGTATAATCAACATAATTAATGCCATCACAGTCGCTGTCTATGTTTACCATCAGTAAATCTACTTAGTCTCACACTACTTTATTTAGTCAGGTTTACATTTTTTTCCCTTCAATTTCATTTATTGTATTAAAAAGTATAAATTTACAGGTTTCTCTGAAATTTCAATGCCACTGATGACGCTATATTAATTGAACATGCACATCGGCGATAAACATGTAAATGCTTTGAAATGCAGGGTATTTGGTCTGAGATTTAAAATGTGTAATCTAAAAAGGAGAAGACAGATTAAATTTAGGTATATGCTATACATCAAACGAATATTATTTCACCCAGGTTCACTCACACATTTGTGAAGGTGTAACTACCAAGCATAACTCAAGTAGTGATGTACAGTATTTCGACTAGCTCTTGTAATGTTACAATATCAGTTGGGAGCCGTGGTTGGTGCAATAGCTAGAGCATTCGCCTCCCACAAAGGCAATCTGGATTCGATCCCTGGCAGGGTTCCCATATGAAAAAAGTGTATCTGGGCCAGATCTGGCATCAGGGATAGGCAAATATACACTAATTCATATCTAGTCCAGATCAGTCCCAGATCTGGCCAACTAATAAGCTTTTTCCATGTCATCCCTCACCAGAGCTGAAGACCTACATATTATGTGCAGATCAAAATCTATTCACAATATGAATTAACATATCTCTTGTAGTTCCGACCTTCGAAGTGATGCAAACATGTTTATCAGTTTTTAGTGTCACTTTTTTTTTCTCCGTGAATAATATCAAGTTGTATTTCATCACTACTCAACAAGAACGGATAGTGGCCATGTGACAACCATAAGTCGCTTATGAAAATTGACACGGGAAGGGAAGGTCAGCCAAAAATTAAAGTTTTTGGTGTTCGGAATATTACCCCAGTAAAGTTTATCTGTGATGTAGGTTTTTTTTTAATTCTCGTCACTTTAAAACCTTGAATAGCATTGCAGGAGTTATCAAATTCTGGTAATCGACAAAATCTGGTCACATAATTGAGATAAACCTACTCTACTCTAGCGAGTGAATTATCATAAGTGCCTATAGTTCACACTGATAACAGATAAGCCATCTTTCATAGTCAACAACATATGAGGTACAGAAACAGACCGTGGGGACGGTCATTTTGTTTTCTCAGATTCTCGAAACTTCTCTCTTGCTACACCTGAGCCAAGCCATTATACCATGCTCTCTATATTGCTATATATAAAAAAAAGAGCATACCAATCTTATACTGCAGTACAGGAATTATGGCGCGTGCTGTTGCCAGATCGCAGCCGCATTACAAAGTTTGGGAGATGTACTACTTCATAATTTTGAGTATTAGGAAAATATATTTTACATTATTTGAATTTATATATTGTAATTGGTGTCAAATTACTCCTGAAATATATATCTAATCACATTTTTATATCACTTTAAAATTATAAACAGTTAACATACTCCACTGATATAGCAATTTGTAAAGAATTAATAATTATCACATTCATTATAATAATTTCAGCTACTCCAGATAAAACTTAGATTTCGTCCATTGGAGTAGCATCCGCCTGAAGACAAGAATGTGGTTGGAGTAATGTTGATTACGAAATCGACAATGGAAAACCAAAAGTCGCATAGAAACTGAAAAATCTGGCAGTTTTTGTAATTATTAACTTTTGCTAAAATTACATTTAAAGTGGGAAGAATCAAAGAGTATAAATGGCTGTGATGTCAACTTGGCACAAACCTTCATTTCCACTACTTATGCACACTTATTTTTTAAGCCAAAATGAGAGCAGACATCACAGATTTGTCTCTCAGTATTGTTTACATTCATTTTACTATGGTTATATTTTTCTTTCAAGACAAAAACATAACTTTGAAGCTGAATACATACTCAACTGAATTTTTGTCAATGAACTAATTAATCGAAACAAGGCAATTTTTTGCCTTGGAAAAAATACAAGAGACAGTAAAAACCCTTCAAACAATCTGGGTAAAAGAATTTTATAAATTTTTTATGAATTAAGTTTTGGTGTGGTGACACACAGCCTAGTGTTTAGGCAACACTGTGTACACGAGTGTCTGGTTTATTCCGTAATGCCGCACAGACGATGGTGGAGATTCACTGTAAGTATAACCGTAACCAACACTTTGTTTCTAACTGAATGTTTTTTTGCAAAATAAAAAAATAAATTGCAAGTGTGCAAGTCAAACAATACGAGTATTTTAGTATGTTCGTTAAACGGCTCAATAAACACAAAGCATTTACATGTCCGTGTCAGCACAATTGGTAGCCTACAATATCAGAGATTTGTAGTAGTAGTCTCTTCTCGGATATGTATTATGATTTAGGTTAAAATGTGTTGTTTGTTAACACATGCTATTAACTCTTACAGTAATAAATATGCACACCATTTAAAATAAATTTTTATGGTAGAGTTTTAGCCTTAAATGTCACTTAGTTAACGAGTGCTCATACTAGATGACAAAAATGTTTATTTCGATAAACCGATAACGGTGTGTAAAATAACACAGTGCTGCACTGCTGTGGCATTGTTTGAGTGGTAACTGACATTTAGGAAATCTGCATTAAATACCAGACTGACACAACACTAAGATTGAGGGATAAGGAAGGTAACGAAAATGTGTCTATGTATCACTACTGATATGAAATTCTGTAACAGTTATGATTGTAATGTGCTTATTTTGGAACCTGACATTTGACTACAAGTTTACAGCAGGGCTGTTCCGGTACCGAACAATCCAAACCGCTGCTCGCTCCTTATGAAGTGGAAGAGCTTAAAATTCCATTTTTCTTCTCTCTATGCATGTTGTACAACTTTCAACACAACTTTCTGGCAGAGAAAAACACGCTTAGCAATGTCACAGTCACGAGTACTTTATGAATTTAAATGACTTGGGACTGTTTCATCTATCCCCGACGTCAATTTTAAACCAAAATTTCTTAACGTATGTCAAAAAGTATACCATATCCTTCAACACACACCAGCATATGTTTAAGTCACTGACTAGTTTGTGGTTCGTAGATTATTATTTATCTTAAACATAAGCAAGACTAAAACAATAAAAATTAAGACAATTAGAATTTTCTTCGACAAAGCCTTTTGGAAATTAAGTTTTTAATTTCCTACGTCCTCAATAATGTTATTTTTCATTCTCAAGGCAGTATCAGTATTGGTATCGGAAATAACGGACACTGCCTGAAAACAATATCAGCTCCCTTACACTTTTCAGTAGTGCCAGAATTAATAAACTGTTTGAATGTCTAACTTCGTGCATTGTACCAACGAGACGTGAGATATTTATTTCATTGGCACATTTATAATTTTTTTTTTCAAAACACAAACACAAATTCAGCCAGGAACAAAGAATTGGTGACAGTTATGGTACGTGATATTTACAAATATCTCCACCATTGTCTGCGTGGCATTGCGGAATAAACCAGACACTCGTGTACACAGTGTTGCCTACACACTAGGCTGTGTCACCACGCCAAAACTTTAAGTGCATTTTGCACAAAAACTAACAAAAAAAGCACAATATAGATAGGCTACGAGGTAGGGAATGAAATACTGTGTTAAACATACTATAGTATTTATCACATACTCTTTCAAAGTTATCAACTTGTTGTCCAAATTAGGATTTTTTGCTGCATTAAATCATGTAGTTCCAAATTTTTCAGGAATGTGCAGGGATAGGTCTCCTGAACACAACACCTAATAAAGTCCCATCAATTTCCGGTGATGAGGGGGAGGGATGAGAGGAGGGTCAAGGCCCCCCCCCCCCCCAGTTTTTAGTAACTATGCCAGAATAAGATGATTGTTAATACAATTGTCACATGTCATTAAATTATAGATTTTCTGTGAATTGTTACATCTAATGGCTGCTGCACTTTGTTTTTCAAATTACTTATAATTGTACTGTTTTGCATATCAATCAACTACGGACCAATTGATAGTTTTCAGTAGAACATGCTTAACGTTCCCCCCGCCCCCTTTCCCTTTTCCAGATGCAGATTTGAAACTGTGTTACAAAAAATATTTTGTTCCTATAAAGTTAACATGTATTTATAACAGGATACCCAACTAATATATTTTACCTGAAACTGTTTTAAAGCTGGAAAACATTTTTACACAATGCTAACAATTGGTGAACAATCTGTTCATGCAAGTTCTGTCTAATCAAACAGGTTCTGTCAACCCTCATTAACTCTGTTTGAGGAGGTAGAATGAAAGTCCCTAACTTCTGTAGGGCAGTGCAAATACGTACCAGTAAAATTCTACAGAAATTAGAGTGAAACTTGATTGTGTGGTACCTATCACCCTTTGGTGTCTCGACATACTATATGTATAAGTATGTGTACATGTAAGTATTATGTATATAACTAATTTTATTACATTGTGCAAGTTAAAATTGCTATTCTACTTCACTTTAAAACAGCAACACATTGATAGCTTCTCTTGTGCTTATGGTGCATGCTAATTATCCCAGGAAATGAAGGGGAGGGGGGATATTAGTAACAAGCTGATCTTATGCCAGTTAGGATGCAATTGAAGTTACATTTTCTCAAAAGTCCTCAGTCCTCCCCTTGTGCTTTCCTCTGCAACCCTCCTTAAAAATCCAATTTGCAAGCTTTTGGATTGCTGCACATATTTCTGTAACAATTTATCGTAGTCTAAATAGATTAAGTTTTATTTCTTTCTCTGTTTATGATAATGAAATAATTTATGAGCAAAAACTGAAAAACTTGGCGGGTACAGTACTAGTGGAATAACCTGCAGCAGGTCTACTCCCCTTATACTGTACTACCCTTTGTATTAAATATTACACTTCCCTTGTATTAAATCTGAATTATGTCAGTAATTACTATCCTTGTACCTTAAACTTATGAAATACATACAATCAATAATGAAAACAACATTACATTTTAAAATTGTAATATTCTTCCATGTTTCTTAATAAAAAGGTCCAAAAATTATAACAATGTGGTAATACTATATTTGGTAAATTTATAAGTACAAAGTTGATAATAGTTATACTCAGTAAAGACATATAAGCATACCACTACGTAATAAGAACTCTATAAATTACCATATAACAGTTTGAACGAGTTGTGTTTAGCCATTTGAGGGGCTCCAAAATGCTTTTTCTAATTGACGTTACCTATCTTTTAAAATTACATTTTCGTCGTTGCTTGAAGTGTATTTTCTTTTCATACATAGGCACAATGGAGCACACGTAGAATAGTTTTAAAAAGAAAAAAATTGACATGTTTGATTTGGCGAAGCCGCAAAGCGTTTGGGTGATATAAGCTTTTCCATCTAAGTCCAGTAAACAATGTGCTACACAAGGAAAAGTACCAAGTGATATTATACTAAAATATTTTTCTAATTAAATTTGCATCTAAAACTAGTGGTGCGACGATTATGCGGTAGCGACAATAATGTGATAAAACACAATATTAACACATTATACAGGCGTACAATTCTGTTTTATTCCAAACAAAAAATATATAGATAAATGAAACTGTTCTGAAAATGCCTCATAATAGCAGCGCCCTATTTTTATTTTTGAACAATATTCATTACAAGAGAATAAAAATTCTTAACAAAAATTTTTTTGTTCCAATTTCACGAAAATGTGACACCTTTTGCTTTGTTTTCATTTTATTAAGAAACAGCTGTAATTCACACAACCCTAGTCTAAATCGATACTTCACACACAATGTTTTGCACTTTCCCCAAAAGAGACAAAAGCAATGGTCAAGCCACAAACTGATATTCACCGAGTTCTTGAGCATACCTTTCCTATTACGAAAGCCATTTTATCTTAATCAAGTTATTAATTTTACACTACCATACCGAAATAAACATGCTTTAAGACTTCACAAATTATAAACAGACTATATATTCTAGTCCAAATTTAACTCTGCAATCTTGCCTTCTTTAGTGAGCCAATGAACATACAAGGTGTGTGGTTGGGAAAAAATAAAAGCCGGCTTGTAAGAAGAGATATCTCACACATGCCGGAAATGTGTACTGCGTAGGGACTGGTTGACAAGTTTTATAGTATGTGGTAGTGTAATGTTACTGGTAATGCATATAAATACCTCTAAATGAAGAACAAAATATAAAACTATTTGGTATGCATATTGTTAAGCAGCTTGTTATTTATTTTGTTGCAGTTTAGATAGTACAAATACTACAATAACATCTGTATAGACATGATACGACTACATAAACACAGCATATACAAGTACATCAGCGCCCCGATTTAACGAATTCGGAAATAACGAAAACTGAGGAGTGCAGTTACGCAAGTTGCCTTATCCAAAATCTATGAAAAATTATCTGACCTTGGTTACCTAATCCATGGCCTTTTATGTATCTATCTGTGGAAAAATATTGCTCCAAAACAGGATACATCCCTTTGAAAAGTACATTCCAAATATCAATGCTGTTCCAAAATGTGTCTTATCCAGCATTGTAGATGTTCCAAACAATTCCTTAACCATACATCAAAGTTGTTATCAAAACATTCCATATCCAGATAACTTTCCGTTGGTATTTCCTAAGCATGTTTCCAAAACATGCTTTATTCAAAAAAAAAGTTTATTGTTGTGGTACATTTTATTACAATAGACAATAGTAAAGACACTCGTCGACAAGACAGCCAAGATTCCCTCTGCCACGCAATTCGATGTGACAAATTAAACATGCAGGACGTACAAAGATTTCACCAGGCATTTTACAGTGAAAGCAACAAGATTAGTCAGGACCGTTGAAGGTAGCTCCAGGAAAGCTATCACTATAAAATATCGTGTAAAGAGCTTTCGTCAATCAAAGGGTGGAACTGTAATTCAGGTATGCCAGCAATCATTTTTATCAATAATAGGTGTATACAAAAGTCGTGTTCAGAAAGTAGTAAAAACCATATAAAAACAGGTGAAGATTACAAAGAAAGTAAAGGTGCCAACACCCGTAGTAAGTAATTTTCATCTAAAAAGTATGCTGTGAAAACTTTCATTGCCAAATATCAGCCTGTTGAGTCTTACTACAGTCGCAACAAATCACAATGCAGAATAGAATAAATTGTGAGAAAACAGGACACTATAATTGATGGCGAAGAATATTCTCAGATCTTCGCCCATTTTGGCACTGTTTGTCGCTTAGGAAAAAAAGAAATGAAGGTGTTTGACAGGCAATTAGCTATCTCTGAAACTTTGAAGCCACCTAATGGCTGGCATTTTATGTTCCTTCCATGCAAACTAATTTGTTTGAAAAGAAGTACCATCGGAAAAATTATTGTAATAGATGAAGTAAATTACCGTACTGATTTATCTCAATACAGGGGAATTTGCAAGAAGAGCAAATGTTTTTCTAGGATTAATCCTGCAGTACTTGAAGTAGATCAGTGCATGTAACTTAATCCTCATAAACTTCGTGACGTGATCAACCTCTTGAAAAAAACACTTTGGTGACAATTGGCAAGAATGTAAACAGTTAACCCGACTACAAAGACATTATTCATCAACAAGTGACAAGTGGACAACATTGGAGGCAATGAAGATGAAGTAGAGATGATTGTTGAAGATGAATTAATGTAAGTGTGTAACATTGTATGTAATTCCATTTGTTCCTGTTACTGTGAATGTCTTATATGATTTGATTAACACGTTATTTAAAATGTAAGAGACCATGACATTGATTCACATATCTAAATAGCAAA
This sequence comes from Medauroidea extradentata, assembly GCA_003012365.1. NCBI lineage: Eukaryota > Metazoa > Arthropoda > Insecta > Phasmatodea > Phasmatidae > Medauroidea > Medauroidea extradentata. Next base: position 6,209 of record PNEQ01089474.1, on the reverse strand, counting down.
GGTATCACTATTACTGTTATGTTGATGTTTTGTATGTAACAAAACTCATCCAAAAGTAACTTTTCCAAAACTAGTCTCATCCATTGTGTAGTTCCAAAAACATGCCTTATGAAAATAATTATAAATATCTACAATATCAGTGATGTTTATTTGCTCCAATTATATATTTCACTTCTGTTTGCCAAAATGTACATAACTGGCTTTCCAGTACATGTAAAATATTGATAGGTTAGTCCCTACAGTTTTCCTCGTTTTCTCACAATTCACTCCACATGGCGTAGACAACTTTTGAAACTGCAATCCTCATATATCTAAAGAATTTTTAGGAACTTTTTAAAAATTGTATTGAAATAATTAAGTAACTTCGATAAAATGGGATATAAATTCTAATGCAAGTCTATTACAAATACTTTCACTGGCCGCAGTATATGCTTATTTCTCCGTAGATAGTATTAAACCATGCGCAGAGAAATAAAAATGTACTTAAAATTAGTTGAAAACTTCGTCCACAGAAGTGACTTTTGAGATAAGCGTGTGTGGCAAAGTGATGCTGTATTGCGTATAGACTGTTCACGAAAAAGTGAGCACAGGTTAAATTTTTCTTTCAGCAAGTTTGCAATCATCTTGAAAATATTTTTTACCTAAAAACTCTCCTGTAACAAAAAACAGCGTAAACATTCCCCAGTCTCGAAACGTAACATATTTGGCCAAAATAAAATACAGTTTTTGTATATTAAAAGTGTTGGGGGGTTCTTAGTTTAAAGCTAACACCATAGCAAGCATGCGCCTCGATCTTTCCTCACGACCAGCAGGAGCATGATAACCTGGTGCCTGAACAAGTTTCCAGGTACCCAGTCAATACAGCGCAACAGTGGACAGCATGGTAACTAATTTACAAATAATGCTTCGCGTCACCATTAGAATGCGTTACAGTGCAGCGTGCCATACTGATTAATAATTTTATTACCGATAGAATGCAGTGGCATGTGATTATTTTCTTATCACCTCCTGTGATAAAACCGGCATATTTATTTTTAAAATTACTGTACGTAATTGTATTATTTCAGCAGACTTTTTACAACAAAATTTTTAATGTAAACGTAAAAAATATATTTTGCAGATGATAAAAAAAGCTTGTTCGCAAAGTACTTTTTAGCAAGCAGTAGTAACCAGTTTATTGCACAAGCACGGCAGCCTAAAAGCTGCAATGGCCACCGCCATGCGTATTGAATTACTATTTTACTGCTGTCTCGTAAACTTTTAATTCAGTTTTCATTGCAATTTATTAAAAACATTTTGAAGAGAATTTCTTAAATTTTCTTGGAGGAGCGGGAGAGAGACGAAAATATAGACAGCTCGGCAGTGTTAGTCACCACATCTCGCATATTGATGGCGTGTGAGCGGTATGACTTGCCAAGTGCATGCTCGACATTATTCCACTGTAAGTTTTCAAAGTTTTTTTCGTCGAAAATTTTTTTTCTTTCATGGCTGTGGCTTACCTACCGATGGAAACTGTGATATGTTGTTGTGGGCAAACAGAATTTTTAAATTTACCTTAAATTCCAAAGAAACATGCCAGAGGATTTAACTTTTTTTGGGTGGTTAAAAATATGAAGTCAGATTTAACGAAACATAGATTTATAGTAAATATTTTCAGATCCCGAGGCATTTTGTTAAATTAGGGTTCTACTGTAATTTATTTCACAGACATTTAGTTGCAAAATAATTATGTAATTTTGACATGTTGCAAAAAAAGATTCCAGATATTGACTCTGATGCACAACAATTGCATCACTTCATTCATGCCTTACGGCCTCCTTGACTGTGGGTGCTGCCCTTCCACCTGCCGCCTCGACCACCATATACCGCCTATGCTGTTTAGAGAAGGGCTGCTCCTAAGCGAGCGCCACTAACTCAACCTGCCACACAGCTCACCCAGCAGGACCGGTGTTAAGAGTCATCCCTTGTGGCTGATGTGCATCCTGTCTGTGCATCATCCTACAGGACGAGGTGCTCAGCAGTTGCACCTTTCACTTCCCTGCTCACCTCAGGCTGGTGTGCTGGTATATAAGGCAGGCAGAACGAGTGATTTATTGTTTGTTAATGCTCATTAACAACCACACTCCAGAACTCTTGTAAAACCCATGAAAGGTTACAGGTTCTGGCATCTTGCGGACCTTCACTGACCTTCTGCTGAGCTGAGCAATGCTCTGACATCCAAGCACGCACTGCTGGATACTCCACTGCGGACGCCAGCACTACGCTGAGTAGTTACCGCACCAAAGTTCTGGACGGCCCTCACCCACGTGTTAGTGTCGGAATTGGCAGTGGTCTTACCAGAAGGGACACGTTTTGCACTCCATAGGCTGCGGCTGTTTATAGCAATAAAAAAACAAAGAACCCTGTGTTTGTCTTCTCCCCTAGCTTCCCTAACTACATCCCTCCGACCCCCCACCTACCCATTCCTTTTCGCCTCCCTGGGCTGTGGTGTACGGCGAAAGGATCGCACCTTCAGGCATCCTCCGGTGACAGGTCTACCTGGACCAAGCACGGAATCGTTGGGTGTCTGAGTGGTACCAGTCACTAACGTATCCGGGGGTTGAGCGGTACTTGTCGCTAGCTCAAGGTATTCCACTTTGGAACTACAGAGTGTAAAGTGAGCTGCCGGCATAGGGTAATACATAGTTGCATAGCCTATGCTACGGCCCTCATAGACGCTTGGAACCAATTGCTAGTCGCATGCACTGTGCTAGGGTGCCTAGCGTTGGTCCCCTGGAAGGCATCCACAGGTATTTATAAGCATCTTATTGGTACCCCCCTTAATGTAGGAGTTTCTGTTAACTGACCGTCCTACCAATAGCAGGATGACTCTTGTTACCCCAAATACTTCATGGCCCAGCATAGGGCCAGAAGGCGACACAGGCATCAGAAGGTAGTCGGACGAGGTACGTGCCACTACAAGAGTCCATCAGCGATTGCGAGATGCACATTGTCACAGAAGCCATCTCTGGGAGGAAGCACTACCATTCCCAGGCAGCAACTATTCACAGGGTCACATTTTTACTCAGCATACATACAGTTCTGTCTAACAGTACCTCTGGTGTTGTCCACACTCCCCCGTTCCCTTAACGTGAAGGCTCCAGTGTGCCTCCATGGCGTAAACCTCACCTGTCACACCTCTCACTGTAACTCAAACACCTACCCACATACCTCCCACCACTGTTACTCCATCCGACATGCCAGTTGTTATGCCCCTCCACTATGCCAGGAATGAAGACTTATCGAGGTCACTGCATCCAGGACAGCAAAAGGTTAGCGGCAAGTATGAGGACACCACCATTAATTCCCAGCAGAGGAGATCGCACAAGGCTTTGTAGTACCTACCACCAACCTTCACCAAGTTCGTGAATCAACAAAAACTATTTTTGCAGACGAAAGTGAATTTTGAGAGTATTGAAGTAGATGTGAAAATAGCAGTTGTTTATGTCAAATGAGGCATCACTTATTTTTACAGTTTATTTTTTGTTTGCAAAATATAGTGATAAAATAAATATATCATTCAATAAAGCCTAATGTTTTACAAACAACAAATTTTACATCTGCAGTAACATTGTGACACATAATTTACCAAACTTTTTATGTCTTGGGAAATGACACACCCAAACAAATGCTCGGAACAAATTACATACTCCAGCATAAACTTTTATCAGCTGCAAAAAAACTGTGAAAAGATGGTAAAATTGTTGTGTCAGTTTGAACATTTAAGTTATTTTCCATTTTTTCATCGAACTAAATACTTAATTTTACTATGCCCAGTCCCCTAGCTCGTGACAATATACATTACACATTTATACGGGCAAATTCCTAAATGCCTGTAACAAACCTTTACTGTGATTCGAGAATTTTACAAACAAAGCACAGCAACATTATATTAAATTTATAATAACACTTTAGGCATCAGTAATGCTTGTTGTCGTCTGCAGAAATATGCGAAAGGGCCGGTTTCACAATGTTTGTTCAAAGTACTGGTTATCGGACCATATGATAAATATAAACAAAACTTTTAACTACTAGTTAAAACAATAGCGTTTCTGAATCCACTTCTCCTGTTGAAAATGTTATGATTAGCTAAGTGCTGGTTTATGTAAATTTGGCAACCGTGCAGTAACGTTTCACGTTGTGACTGGCCGTTGAATTGTTTTTTTAAGGTCGCAGTTAACTTTAGCTTGTAAACAACGGACGAAAGATGTTGAAAGTGCACGTCCTGGCAATTTTAATACCTCTGAAAATAAACTTCTAATTACCCTAGTTGAAAAATGTTCTCTTATCGTGGAATGTAAAAAACAGACTCAAGTTACATGGAAATAGAAATATTGGAAGACAGTTGCAGCTGAGTTCAACACTCTTTCGGGCGTGTTTCCGCGTACAGATAAAACTTTAATAATAATAAAAAAAAACTACAAAAACCTAAAATGATAACACACGAAAAAATAGCGAAGAGCGAATGCAAGTCGTCAAGGCATGATGTGGAATGTTACAGAAATTCACTTCAACAGATTTGTATGAGAAAGTCAAAATTAGTAATAAACATGGACAAAAGCAAGTAGACTTGCAGTGAAACTTCTATTTTGTTTCACTGTTAATGGTTTCGCTCTGCAATTTCAGATTATACTTGTTCAAAATTACTGCAAGGGTTTTTCTCTATGTTTGTGTTGTTTATATTCGGCGAGCATAACCTCTCATGAATGAAGCCAAATATAAACCGAAGACTTCTTTTCGGTAAGAACGATACTCGTTCCAAATTTTGAGGCGCTGGAAATTGCTTTTTGTTGTCATTTGTGAACCGTTAAATAAAAAACAGTTTAGATATAAGTTGTGCTATGTCTAATTTTCTTTGTGTCCTAGCAAAAAATCTATGCATTTTTCACATCCATTTACATATAATAATCAGGCCTTCTGTGTAACCTAACCACAGCTAACATCTTCCTCTCAACATTTAAAACAGAAACAGAAGAGAATAGCAACATACATTTTATAAGGGAAATAATTGTCAATGCTAAAACATTGAACACGTTTCTCGCAATAGTATTTAAGTTAATATTTTTGTGTAGATAAAATATTTTCACAAAAACTGACATTTGCAACAATTTTTTTGGTTTGGGAATACCAATATTGAGTTTGGTTTGGAACCATCATCTTTAAATATTAGGTCTGCCATAACCTAATTTGTGATACAAATTAGACTGTATACTGACAGGTACCATAATTACTCTGGCATAGCGCACATTTTTATTCCAAAACCACTCATGCAACGTGCTAGCGTAGTTCTTAGACGTTCTTCCCCCGAGCTTGTCCCTTTGAGGTTAAGCCTAAACATGTGGAATATCTCTTCCTCAGGTCCATCCAACCAATTCAATTAAATTCTTACCTTAATTCATGATGCCGCTTGTATGTAAATAAAAGGGTTAATTATGTTAGACGTATTTCTACGTGAATAATTCCAGACGGAACAAAAAGTTGTAATGCTAGTGCAGTGTTTATTTTTCACGTGCCTTAGGCTAATAGCCCAGCAAATGAAGGCCAAAAAACGCCTGTTGTCGCAACTAATTCCGGGAAAGCTAAATTTTTGTCAGTTGTTAGACCAGTGGCGGCCGGTCAATGTTTTGAGCTCAGTGCTCTGAATATAATTTCCTTCACCCCCTTCCCTGCTAAATCGCTATACTTTCTTTCCCTGCTAATAATCATATGTTTAACTCAAAGGTATAGGACTTTTGCTTTACATGTATTGAGAAATTGCTCTGTGTTTCATGGCGAGCAGTAATGTAGCCAATAAAATGTGTTGTAAAAAACTTTCAACCTAAAGATGTTATCTACAATGTATAGGTACTCGGTAAATACACAAGCAATGAATACCACTAACGGCAAATTAGTATCATACAATCTCAGTTTCTGTACATTTGTTCTTACTGCGTTCCCTCTGTGTTTCCTCACGATTAATGTAAACCGACTTGTAGATAAAATGCCAACAATATCGCATGTGAGACGTCTTAAGACTAACTACATTAGAGTTCAGCTTGTCTAAATGCAGACGCAATTTTTTAACACACGCGAAGTAGGCCTACGTATATCTTCAGACCCGCATCGGCATATCATTTTGATACGATTAAATAACTATTCCGAAAACTATAACTTAATAACTCCTTCAATTA
>PNEQ01089473.1:0-15135 GCA_003012365.1 Medauroidea extradentata | reverse complement strand
GGGACAAACTTAAGACTGATTTTCACGTGGACAGCTATAGCTAATTATCCTGCTGCAGAATTAGTTCAACTAGCCGCATGGACATTCTAACACTTGATGACTAAAGTACCAATCTTGTGTACAAAGAGGTTTCTCAATTAAAGTAAATATTATCAGCTACGAATAATACTCGCGAGCAAAGCCGCGGGGGACTGCTAGTGTTAAGCATAAAGAAACTGTTCCCCGTGCTAGAGAACTGCGTGCTAGTCGCCTGATTGTCTTTTTTCCCCCAAAATTTCTTGCTCAAAATTTATTATGCTTTTAAATATTCAGTTCAATGAATTACTGGGGTTCTTTTCAAAGTTGTAAGGCAATCAAGCGTCGTACATAATATATTTTTGATATCTCTCTGTCAACGTAGTGTTAAGCCTACAACTTTAAGAAAACAGACGTGGTAGAATTGTTCCCTCTATACAACCAGGCCAGCGTTCCGAAACTCATTTAGGAATAAATACAAAACATACAAACGTCTTTGAAATTCTAAAGAAGCAGTCCGTATGTCCATTGATAAAGATCTTGCATTACTAGATATAAGGAAGTATCTCGAATTAATTTAAGGGGAAGAAAGATTTCAAACTCGCGTACATGTGAGTTGCTTACGTGATTTCGTCACTGCGTATTAAACTCGTCATTGAAGAGTCGGAACTAACAACAAACTTACGTAACTCCACTCACGGACACTCTTGTCAAAAGTACAATTGGTCACATATTGGAGCAGCAACCTATGCACATGTAGCTGAGGAGAGAGAGAAAGACAGGCAGAGAGAGTAGAGAAGATGGCGTAATCCAGCCATCAAGTCGTTGAACCAGCGAGTTTCCGCACCTCTATAATTTATAAAGCTCTAGTTATAATGTAGAACAGTGACGTTGTTTTCAGGACACAACATCGCTGCCGTCTCACAAAGATTCAGCAAAATAACAAAAGTGGGTCCTGATGCCTGTACACACTTCGCCAGAACGGAACGCCGGTAACTTAGTATTCGCCCGGTAACAACAAGACCACGCACACACTCTCGAGCACGCCTGTTCTTCCACTCAGACCTTAGCTTTGCATCTTTTCGACCGCATCCCGCCCATATTTCACTGGCGAGCAGGCGGCTTGTTTATCATGACTGGCCTTATTCTTCTGCATGCCCCCCCAACCCCCCCTCACCTTCTCACAACATCGCCATTCCCCCCCTTTTCTATGACCATTCCGTAGCACTCGCTTCATATTCATTCGCCATTCCGAGCTCGTTTGAATTATTCAGCCCGTCCCAGTATTTGCTCGCGATTCGCTGGCCCAGATTTCGTTCTTGAAGGTTTGCAAGCGTGCACCTTCCCTTCAAGTCTCTTACTGGACTTTGCATAGCCTGGGCCCATGAAAATATATTTTTTTTTACAGGGCAGAGATACACCTTTTCTAGACATCGTTCAGGGTTATCAACAACAAGCTTTACTATTCACAGAACATTTTCGAAAAGATGAATGATTTATTGGTGATCCTTTTTTCTCTCCTGCTTCCCATTTCACCATTTTAAAAGGCTGCGTTGATCGAAGCCGATGAGTTATGACAAAAGCTGAGATTTTTTTAAAAGAGATTTATTGCTACCGTTTTCTGTTGCCTGGTGGATTAAGATGAAAAGACCTAAAAATGTATAATCTTAAACATTCGTTTTCTTGAAAACCAAAAGAATGTGATCAATTACCAAATGTACCCAATACTTGGCGTAAATAAAATAAAAACATCTAATCCATGCGATTCACAAAATACGTAAAAACAATTTGAGTTCAAGAAAATAAAAACTATTGATACATAACCAAACAAACGAAAATATTATTTATCATCTAGAAGAGTACACTACGTCATATTTATAAATAAAATACTGGAATCTCCGGCAGTAAAAAAACTGTAAAAATACGTCTTAAAGTAACTAATATAAGGCTAACATATGACCCAGTAGTAAACTGACAAAACACAGGTAAGAAGCAGGTTACAAATGACAACATCCCAAGAAGAAACAATACACCAAGCAAGTGTGCCTCTAGCCAAGACGAGTGAACTTATGGTCTCAAGTTAACATTGGATCCAATAGGAAAACTATATACCTGATAGGTGGGTCTAGAAAAACTGTGAGTGGACATTTATTTTAATATGTTAATTTATTTATTTTTATTTGCCAGAATGTTACTCTCGATTTTTATTTGATAAAAACTAACTATTTTAAAATTTAATTGTATTCATTTTGCTATTTTATAGTAAGAAGCCAATACTGTTTCATTTGGTTTCATTTTGTATGTGTATTATTTTAGGTTAATGGCCTACAATTTCCCAGTAATTGGTGACTGCTGTTGATATATACACGCTCTTAGAGTCTGGACTTATTTATTTCTCATTTTGTGTGTTCTTATGTTATTTTATTCGTGTTGATAACAATGGGCTAGTTTCCTCAGTACATACTGACATAGTTTCGGAAACTTCACACATTTTGTCCAACTGTTGAGCTACCCGAAATATGAAACAAAATTGATACACTGTAATCGGGTGTAACTTCTTCTAACGATACCTACAGCTACCAACTGCATTAAATTAAAAGATTCCTTGATGAACTGTCACAAAGCAAAATACGACTTGACAATATATAATGAACTTTGGAACATATCAAATTACATAACGAAGCCATCATTCCAATATTTCGAGCGTATAATACTTAACGCGCTTTAATTTCTATTCTTGCATGATGTATTGTTAATGTTGTATTTGAATCGATCTAATTACACAAAAACATAGCTCAATCCTTAGAGTATATAATTGTATATAATTGTTCACATACAACACTTCACATTATTGGATTCTAATTTTGCGTGACGGATTTTAAAAAAAAAATATATGTTCAATACGTTTATTCGTCATGTGTCACAAAATGTTTACAATTTAATATTGCACTACCTTCCAAATTGCGGACATGTTATGACAAAACGTACTAACAAAATTTATCATATTGAATTGTTATAGTATACATACTGGTTTAAATCGCTCAAGTATTTCCCAAACTAAGACTAGAAATGTTTAACTATCCATAGGTTGTTATGAGATGGCAGGCGTATAATAATATACTCGAACAGATGCAGTGCTTATAAGATGAACTATCAAAATATCACATTTGGTTCCATTTGGTATAAATGTTCCTGTGATGCGAGCGCCACTGCAAATGAGTATGCACATGAACTAACCGTAAGATTTACATGTCTAACGTGACTTCTAAATATAATTAGCAATCTTGCAGGAATTCTTTTAACGGAGTCAAATGTTTTTAAGGGTATAAACAAACAGAGAGCTAAAGTAATGCACACAGTCACACACGCAGTCATATTATTAGACCACACACACACACACACACACACACACACACACACACATATATATATATATATATATATATATATATATATATATATATATATATATATATACCATGAAAGTGATTTCAAGTCGTCGGAAAGCAGACTAAAAACTGTACTTGCTCTTAGATGAATAATAATTATTTTCTCTCGCATTAACAATCCCGGATATTTTCTTCTGTGTGATTCCGCTTAAGGTTGAATAATTTTACTCAGAGTTCTTTCTGAATCTTTCTCGGAACAGAAAAAGAGCAATGAAAAAGTAGCATAATTAATATGGGCATGATCTACTGCACATTTTCTGTCAAAATACAACACTTACAGTACGTGGTTTCAACGTTAATTCACAGAAGTTTGGCAGGTTGAGAGAAACAAAAATACTGTGTTTGGAATCACTTGTGCTACTAGCAGAAACAGGGCTTACTACAAGCAATTTCCGAAAGTTGTATTTGTTCGCTAACAATCATATGTTTGAAGTTTCCTTGGCAGTAGACCTGCTGTCTCGTGACATTCAAGATCGCTAACACTAAAAAGCTATAATTAATATTTCTTCCCCACCCAGAAGATCTCCCTGCGTGCCACTTGAAGTGTCACAGTAATGAACCCCCTTTTTTCCTCCCGAAAACACCTCCCTCGCTTGTCAAAGCCAGCACATTCCCGGAACTCGCCTTCGTTACCTCGGCATTAAATATTTAATTAGAAGTGGTTATTATGGTAATTGGTCGTTAATGTGTGTACAGAGAGGGTAATTAGCATGGCAGGGCCGTCCCGACTGGTGTCATTATCTCGAGGGCGAGATCGAAGAGGAGGGAAGGAAGACACGAGGGCAATTCACGTTGGAATTGTGAGCACATGCTGCTGAAGGAAGATTTTCGGCACGCAAGTAGAGGATCCCGAATTGTGGAGTTCCTTTTCTTTACTTCTCTCCTTGCCGTCTGATGTGAACTGCAATTGTACTGTCCGGCCCGACGAAATTACGTAGAACTTTGTATGCTAGTTACCCATGCAGCTGGCTTTTATCCCCTCATCCTTCTCCACTTTTTAACAACCCACCACCTACCCCTGCTAGTAGGACGGCAGGTAGGGAGTCTTTGCGGTCGCTCCTCGATTGGGTAATTCAGCCCATTTGTTGCCGCGAACAAAAGACGGCGCCATATGCGTAGGCCGTGCGCCGACAATCGCTGGGGGAATTAAATAAAAGCGTTCGGAAGCGAGAGGTTCCTGTAGCTTCTGAAAAGACCAAACAGAAGAAAATTGTAGAAGCGGGCCGACAGGGGGCTAATTTGTGTCCGTAGCGCACGCCAAGTTGCAGTGGAGAAAACATGTGGGCTGCAAACAAGAAAATAACAGTTGCCTCTTTAATGTAAAACATTATAGTTTTCTTTGTGATTCACTTTTATTAACGTTGGAAATCACCAAACCACATCCTCCGCTCATTTTATGGGCTAGACTTTTGTTTGCCATATGTTGTATTTTCTGTACAATATACAGGATAAGGCGCCAATAGAAACTGATAAATAACAAGTAGACCTCAAAAATATGCTAAAACACCTTAAAATAATTATATATCTTATCATTAAGCAAGAACTTACGAAATCAACACAAACAGAATATGCCCATGAAGTACGAAACTACGGATGTAATGTTGAAACTACTATCAATTGAATTTATATAGTCATGTATACTCAAATTTGAATTTTGTCAAACAAATTTTTTAGAAAAATTTACTGCGCGTTTTAGAACAATTAAAAAGAGAAAATGAAATGTATTTCAATCGTTTTACTCAGAAATACTCTATAAGAACATACAGTAAAGAGTAATTACAATAAAACAGAATCCTGATTCAACCACATGATATTAGCAAAAAAATGTACAGGATATTAAGTACCTTCAACAATACTTATTATTTTTGGTATTTTGTAATTTTTCTATTACTACGAAGTCATTCTTTAACCATTTGTGCATTCATAATTGTTAAATGCAATGCAGCACCGAGTATCATGTTGAAAATTTAAGCAAAGTGACGTGAAACGATTTTAGTTATTTGATTTTAAAAGCAGACATAAAATTAATGCTATCATTTCGTTTGTTGTGAGAGCGGTTAGTTAAAACGAAATCGACATAGGCATTAGGATTATTAACTATAAGTTAGTTTCTCATATATCTTATAACTATAAGGACATTGTCTTTTATACTTGAATCATTCGCATTGCAGTATTCGGAAATAATTTCACTATAAAATCTTATTATTAGATGTCTGATGCATAGTACTTTGTAATTCATTTGGAAACTTTATTTCTGTGACCTGCTAACTTCCTCAGTACATGACGTTGGCTGTTAGTTTTCAATTAAAATTTGTATATGAATAATTTTTAATCTGCTAGAAACCTAACATTCTATGAGATTTTTTCACGTTGTTGAACTCAATTAATAAGTTTCTCCCAAATGTTAATTTTTATTTACTTTTGTATCTAATTTGTTGACTTGGTGATTCCGTTGGATTGTTAAAAAACTGACATGAATTATTTAATTTTTTACGCTAGTGTGCATATATAAAAATAAGTTTCCCACATGCCAGTGAATAAAATATTATTGGTAAACGTAACGTTAACTATAATCACTATTTGTTTTGTTGTGATATAGATATTGTTAGAAATGTTCATTACAGCCAGTGCTAACGTCATATACGTAAAATTTGGAAGATATGTTTTTTATGCAAATGTTTAAGAATTACACAGTTTAACGCTTTGAACCACACATGTGACTGCTATGGGTAGAGACCTGAAAAATTCGCATTTTCTTTTAGGATCAAGCTAGAGTTCCAATAACTATAGGTCTGTAACGCGTTCACAATCGGCCGTTGACTTACTCGACACTTCCTGGAAGTAACTGAGCCAATACTAAAACTGTAACTTAATACAGGCCCAGTTCACTGTGTCATCGAGCAGCTAATAAACAGTTGCTGTCTGCACGATTTCACAAATATTCTTGGAATCAACATACAGGTCAGTGAACCCACCACATTTTTCCTGTCTCTAGCTACGGAAATAGACCAAATTGACTTAATTGTCTAGTATATAATTTGATTTACTCTCGCACAGCAAGTTTGCATCATGCTGTAGTTAATTCACACAGAAAACACAGCCAAACAACAAAACACGCAAAAAACTTAATTTTACTGGAGGAAAGTAGCAACACTTTTGAATTTTTTATAGCATTCGTTGCAGGATTGTCTCTTTTTACGACAAAAAATTTAAAAATTTTTAAAACTAAAACGTTAAATTAGTAACTTTTTAGCTAAACAATTAAAAAAAAAATATTTGGTTTACGGCCAAGCGAAAATTTGTCGTAGCGAAAATCATCAACAGTTTTCAATTAATATGAGAAGAAGAGTTTTGTTAAACCAACAGTGTATGCAATTGTATGTGACGGAACGAGTATTTTGAAGAAATTGTTTGGTCGCCTGGCAGATTTTCCTACTCGAATAGTTTATAGTGTAGTTTGCTATAACTACGAAAGAAGTTTCTAGCGCACTACACATTTTGTTCCTATTGTAAAAAATGTTTATGTAAAATTAAGACATTTAGCTTAACGTAAATCGAGACTGTGAGCGGTGGTGAGGATGATTCGAGATGACCATGTAGCTAAGATGGAATACAAGAGAGGGAGAAACCGGAGGTCCCCGTGAAAACCCTTTGACCAACAGCGACGTCTGCTACATTGCCATATTTATAAAATCTGTAACGACTTCGCCGGGTATCAAATTTATATAGCCATGTTTAGAAGCGAGTTGCAAGTTTTCTGATAACTACAACACCGCTGTCTTTGTTGATGCAAATATTTTATACGCAAAGGAATATAATTTACTTTTCTCTTATACGGAAAAATCATTGTATCTCCAGTCTCCAAAGATATTAAACGCTGTTCTTAAAAAAAAACCTACTTGTGTGTTTCTAATATTATAATTATATTTCATTGGAATAGTTCTCTTTACAATTTTGGGGAAAGTTATTAGTGAATGAACCAAGATTGAAACCTACGCTCATGCGCTTGTTTAACACGCACATTACAACTTAACTTACGTGACATATGCGCTTCATAATAAATTTTGTGCCAATGTGCATCCCGTTAATTTACTTAAATACATTCACTTTACGCCTGGTAATACATACCATACATTATGAATTGAGTGTAACTAAGTTATTACTGTCGACAAACCCATGACTTAGGTGAATGAAATTAATTCTTGAAAATTTTACAAGCAAAATTGTTGTAACTTTATAAACAAAATAATTTCACAATAAAAATTGCCGAAGTTAAGTGGTCCGCCTACATAGAACTGTTTTGAACGCTGGAGTATCAGGAGCGAAGGAGCGATAAGAACTGCTCTGTTGCATGTGCCAAGTGACACATCGCTCTTATTGACAAGGCGGAAAAGTAGACAGAATTGTTTGATTCATAGTACTGGAAGTGTGGATTTTGTAGACTGTGACCATATAGTCTTACTCCTAGAAATATATAAACTAAAGTTCGTTGTAGACCTTTTTATAAATTTCTTATCTATCTTTACCGAGTATTATTTTGATAAATCTGCGAAAATACCCTTTTCTAGTAATGGCGGAGGCCTCAAAAATAGTGTTTAGAATGAGCGTGATAGTTCAAATATTCTTTATAACCTGTAATAAAAGATTTGTGTTTTGCTTTCGCAGACGTGTACTTTAACCCACTTCAGCGCAGTTCAAAAGGCATAAAGTCGGGACCCTAAAGAAGGTTTTTATTACGTAATCATCCTCAGTTCCGAGGTTTCTCTTATCAGACTATAGGGTACTATCTCCAAAACTTAACAGTGACTCTTTGGGACACTAATGCCAGAGATAAAGGTTTATTATCAGACTATACAACGTAGACTAGAGGAGGTTTTAATTTAAACAGAAGGTATGAAACACCACGCTGCAACTGGCGTCGCGCAATCTTAGGTTTACGAGGAAGTAATGTAGAAGGAATAGGAATCCAGTTTGAAGAGGCTTACCACTTGATATTGGCACTATCGACACTCAAACAGGATCGCAAGTGACCTGCTCGTGAGGCCGGATGCCCAAAGAACTACGGAGTTGGTCAGCAGGGGACGGCTTCCAAGTCGACCCGAGGTGCCCCAGTTGACGGTATAGTCAACGATCACACCTATCGTTAGTGGACAGTAGCTTTCATTTTACGTTTGGGGCACAGAGACGGAGAAGGCGATAAGTCGAACATAACACGTCCGTCTTGCACCTCATCGCCTCTAAGCGCGAAGGACTAAAACTGCGTGCAGTGTTTTTGTAGAATGTGTTTTTCAATGGGACTTCAAGCGTTTTATTTTTGGAAAGTACGTGGTAATGTCCACTGCAGGTTCCTATGTCTTAGTTATACGACTACGGTTGGTATTTTCTCAGCTACAGCAACGTGAAAAGGCCATTTTTAGAACATTTGAGGAGCTTGGGAATCTTATTTTTGATAAGCGGACGGCATTTTTAAAATTATAGGGCCACAGTTATAAGTGTGAGTTCTTTTCTTAGATAACGCATTGGAAATATTTGTAATAGTTATATATGAAAAAAATACTTTATGTACCACGTCACAGCACGTCTCACACGTTCAGTCCACTAACTCTTAAATATGTCAGCTTACTCTCAATTGTAGGATTGCCTTTAAAGAGGTTTTATAACGCTGCTCCGCGCCTGCAGTTCCGTTTGCCGGCTGAGCGTATTGGTTGTATCTGAAACAATTTACGAGAGGATAAAAAAGTGTATACATTTTACAAGTTTTCTTTTGTGACCGTAATACTCAGATTATGGTTTGATATAGTTATTTTTCATCTCGTTCTTCATTCTGTCTTAAGAGAACATGGCACATAATTCAACGCTAAAAGCATTGATCTATAACTGTAGGTTTCTTGAAGCCAATTTTCGAAGATTAAGCAACAACAATCCTAGACAATAGTTTTAGCCAACGTTTCTAACAAAATTGTTTCCAGTGTTACGAACTTCTGAGGCACAATCTCTGACGCCGGAATCTCGTGCATTTAACTGTGACGCAAGAGATAACCCGTAACGAATTTGTAATTCTGGATAAATATTTACTCATAAAGTTGGCAAATACCACTATCTAAGATTGTCATTGAGTATTTTATCCATATTGGTTTCAAAAAGCGTTGTAATGAATTGATGTTTTTAGCGATTATTTATCTACCACGAACTTTTAAGAGGCACATGGACAGTATTAAAGTGAGCCTCGTTTAATTTTTTTCTATGCGAAACCGCAAAACGTTTGTATACGATAAGAACACATACTTGAAACTATGTTTCTATCATCTTCAAATTACAGCACGCTTATTAAAAACAATATTTTGGGTCCTATCAAAACAACAAGAACGTCGTCTTGACTTTTGCAAATACAAAAAAAAAAAAAAAAATACTGCTCGGATCAGAAAAACACGACACTTGAAGTATTTGTTGGAATTTCCTACAAAATATCCTCAAGTAAAATTGTAATCTTGCCGCTTGCAGTCTCAGAGAAGAAAGCGTAAGAGGAAAGCACAGCACAGCACGCCAGTTTGGTGCGCAGAGAATACAAATTAAGTGGTTACTGTCTAGTGTGGTATGCTGAGCTTTAACGCTCGCCTGCCTCCGCATTTCAGACGTGGAAAATTACATTTCGTACATAGACTTCTTAAGCCCATATTTCTCTAGGGAATCCGCAATGTTGGAAGAATAAATGGTCATGGATCCCTCTCTCTCTTTTAAAGAAGAGTTTAAAAAGGTACACATCTAATCATAACTTTTATTGCTTTCAAAATTGTTTCCATGGTAATGATGCACATATGACGTGTTTAATGCTGTGGTAAGCAGATATCACTCATTCATGTTAAAACTGTTCAGGATGCAAAATTTTCCGTACAAATTTTACGAGTCTTGCAAGGTTTTGTGACGTTACATTTAAAAGAATATATGACAGAATTACTTAGTCAAACAAAAAATAATTTCTGTGTACTTTCTAAAAATAAATATGGACACATCATCGAATGAGGTTTTTAAATGTTTGTTGCAATGGGAGTTTACAATTAGAATTTATTGGTTTGTGGACATACGCCATTGCTAATGTTTTGCTGATCACACCTGTGTTGAATGACAAAGTACGACAACGAACAAAAAAAAAAAACAAAAAAAAAACAAATATAAAACACGCACACAAATAAAAAAAAAGTAATCCCAGAAAAATTCAGTCCGTTTTTTTTTTTCAAAAAAGAAGTGTTGTATTAGACCACAAAGAATTCATGAGACAGAATCCAGTCGAATATCGATACAACACCCAGACACAAAAGCTAGACACAAATATAGAACCAGATTCCCAATATGAAAAAAAGATGGTAATAGACAAAAAACAATGAACAGTGGACAACAAACAAAAGACAAAGACAACACAACACAAGTTAAAACCAACGAAAAAAACGCAACGTTTCGGGGATTGTGATCCATCCCTCATCTTCAGGCTGAGACATAGCTGGTCGTAACACTAAGATGCGAATGAAGTTCAATTGTTTTTTTTTTATCTGACGAGCCCCCATATCCCGCCACGTCAGCATGTACCCCGTCTCAGTCTGTGGGTACTCCGGCATGCATTAGTCGCTAATAACGAAGGAGGTAGGGATTGAAAATGTCTCAAGGCTAGGTCTCATACACTTGGTTGGCTGTTAGTTGGAGAAGAGGAGACATGCATCGCGGCAGAGCAGGGTTGTCTAGAGGATATGGCCGAAATTGAGGCCATGTCCACACCCCGTAGTGAGCAAGAGTATAGATGGGAAGGGCACAGAAAAACCAGTACTATAGATTAGGGTACTGGGAAAAGCTGTGCGACAGACACGCGCAGGGAATTACTGCTTGTTAGTAATGATAGGCTCTGGAATAAAGGAATTAAATTAAGAAACACATGCGTGAGAATTTGGGAAATGAGATGGCTGATGACATGAGATGGGATTGACCGGCAGGCCCGGTCAGACAGAGAGGGAGCTCAGCGAGCTGTGGGTCGCCAATAGGGCCTGAGCGCCCCTGGCGATATTTGGGCAGTACTAGCGAAAAGCTAGTCTGCCCATAGTAAAAACCTGAAACATAAATAATAGACATAGATTAATAAGTACAAAGAGCTAGCTCATAGGCAAGCCTTTGAGCTAGCTGATGATGGTAGGTATTAGCCTGCAGCACATTAGTACAGTTATCTATAACTATGTGTATTAGGTAATTGGTTTACAATTTAATAGTTAGTAACTACAAAATGACTTATTGGTGATTATTATTCCATCAGTGTAGCTGTGGATTAGCTGTCACTGGCCTGCAGTTACTATGAATATAATTAAATTTAATAAATACATAAATAACACAGGCATTGGGCCTTTATTGCGTGGCCTAATTGCACGTTTTTGGTGTAGCCCTTGGGAGCTTCCTAACATCCCCAACAGTTTCGCATTGGCCCCTAGTGGGCAATGCATCGAAGTTTAATGGGGGAACATCACTCCTCCTCGGATAGGCCACGAAGACATCTCTGCCTATGGACATTTGCCGCATACGTACGTACCCGTACGGAAAAGATTACTGCGATACCCAGTCACAACTTGGGTGTTCCCAGTTGACCCTGAGACTGCCTGGGACGCTGGCAGGCAGGAGGAGGAAGTGCAACATGCAGCAGCAGTTGCGGTTCCGATCTAATAATGCAATGTTCTGGTTATTGCATTCTTGGCTAGCTGATCGTCGTGTAACCTAGACACTGTTGGTAGTCTAGGTTATTTTCCTACTTAAATTTGCGAATAATATGTATACATTAAATATGAATGCTACTACAATACATAAACAATTAAATACATTTAGTTTGGGTTTTGGTTTATACTGCAGAGCGATTTTTTTTTTTTTTTTTTTTTTTTTTTTTTCAAAAAATGCTGGGTGTATATCTTCCGTTCCGGACAGATGGGAAAATTCCGCATAAGTCTCATCGCAAAAGCGCTGTGATTGGCAGGAGCACCGGCCAATCGCGGCCCGGCCCGAGAGAGCGATTGAGAACCTGAGAGAGGATTTGGATATCACTACAATTAATATGTGAATAATAATAATTATTAATAATATATCTTATTGCTGGAGTGTTTTTTGCTTTTGTTTTTTGTTTTTTTTTTTGTTTGGATTTAAATTCGCTTATTTCTAAGGCTTAAGCTAGTGTGATTCACTAAATCATCTTATAACTAGTCTACTGCGCAGTCACTAGTTCGAGTCGCTGACAGTGTTTACCACGCCAGTTTGTTATGGGTATAGATGGTGAAATTTCGCGAATTCAATGACCTGCATGTCAGAATCAAATATCCTATGCTATGCAGACTCAAGCCCCGACCATTTGTCCACTAGCTGCTACTCAGTGGAACAGCAGACAATGAACGAATGAATAGACATGGCTTGAGTATGTATAGGATATTCGATTCTAACATGCAGGTCATTGAATTCGCGAAATTTCACCAACTCTAGTTATGGGGGTCTGTGTGCCAGTAATGATTTTGGCCGCTTGTAGCACTGGGTTTCCTCAGGGTCATAGTCTCCGAGGGCAGCAATAATTGGGTTTGCATTTTCGCGGCTGGAGTCGTAGCATTTTTCAGTTATTTCGCGGATTACTTAAATCAGCATTTGCTGTTTTAAATCTGCATGCAAGTATTTAACCGGGACATAGCGAGGCGTGTCTGCTGCCATTCTTAGGCATTTATTTTGAACTACTTGCAGAGAACGAGTATATGTTTTCGCGCAATAATCCCAGGCTGAGGGCTGCATAAGTT
Organism: Medauroidea extradentata; assembly: GCA_003012365.1. NCBI lineage: Eukaryota > Metazoa > Arthropoda > Insecta > Phasmatodea > Phasmatidae > Medauroidea > Medauroidea extradentata. The sequence goes on along the minus strand of PNEQ01089473.1, from coordinate 1,874 downwards.
ATGTTAGGGCGGATCATTCCTTTATATAAGATAATTCCGTTTTTAAGCTTAAGGTCAGAGGTTTTGTTTTGTTTACCATAGGGTAGAGAGCTGCCATGCGGCCGTAGGCTAGATTTCTCTTGTTTTTCACATGTTTTCGCCACGTCAGCCCTTTATCTAGAATAGCTCCTAAATATTTAACTTCAGATTTAAATGGAATTTCCTCCTGAAATAGTTTAAGTCGCGGGAGGTCTGGAGGAATGTGGTGTCGTGTAAAGACAACTGCTTCGCATTTGTTAACATTAATTTTGATGCGCCATAAGCGAAAATAATTTTCAAGTTCATTTAAATGCTCTTGTGTGCGGCGAGTGGCGTCTGCGGATCTCGTGTAGATTACTGTATCGTCGACATATATTCCAAGGTTCATATGCCATTGAGGGGGCTTCGGGATGTCGTGCGTGTACAGATTATAAAGCGTGGGACCTAATTGACTGCCCTGGGGAACCCCGGCCCTTATAACTTTATGTTGAGAAGTCGCTCCTTCAATAGTTACGGCAAAGGTGCGGCCTTCTAGGTAGGTGTTTAATAGTTTAATTTATTTTGGTACAATTTGTATATTAATCCAGCGTGGAAAACTGTGTCAAAAGCCTTCTCAACATCCAGGAAGACTGCTACTGTGTAGTGGCGCCTGTTAAAGGTGGTATTATATGTTCACTCAGTCTAATTGGTGAACAGTGGAATGTTTTGCACGAAAGCCAAATTGCTCGTTTGGGAAAATATTGGCGTTTTGAATATGATTTTCGAGTCGGCTCATCAAGACACGTTCGTGTATTTTAGATAGTGTACTTAAGAGGCTGATAGGGTGGTAATTTTGTGGCGAAGTCGGATCTTTGCCAGGCTTGGTGAAAACAATTACGTTGGCACTTTTCCAGAGCGTTGGGATGTATGAAAGGGTCAGACTTGCATTAATGCATTTTCCCAGAGCTTCAATTGTGCTTAGAGGGAGCTGCTTAAGGACTATGGCCTGCAGGGAGTCGAACCCGGGTGCTTTGCGTGTCTGCATGCGTTCAATTATTTTCTTAATTTCCGCGATATGAGTTAGTTCAGGTGCGTCATTTACTGGTTGCTGAAGACGAGCTCTGATTTCTCTGTAAATGCGGGCAGTATGTGCAGCATCGGCAGGTTGAATATTGGGTACTAAAACGGTTTCCATATGATTAACCACGTCGTCGGCTTTTTGCTGTGGCGTGAAAGCAGTGAAATTTGGCCCTTGAAGAGGCGGAATAGTGTCTCTAGTTTTAGTTAAATATTTAGTTATGTGCCATAAACTGTTATCAGTTGTGGAGAGTCGCGACAGTTTACCATTCCACTGGTCCGACTGCCAGTGCAATATTTATTTGTTAATTTGTTCTCTTAATTCATTTATTTGTGTCTTGAGTTGCCGGTTTTTTCGTGGTGAGTAACGTCTGCGCAGGCTATTTTTTTGAGTGATTAGCTGCTTGATATTGTCAGGCAGTAAAATACTACGATTTTTCGGAGTTTTCTCCTGGACATATTTACTTATTCCTACTTGTATTATCTCTGTAATCTGATTTATTGCTAAGTCTAACTCTACGGGAGTACTTATAGCAGCTGGTAGATTTAGGCGATCGTCCAGATAAGTTTGAAAACCTCGCCAGTTTGCATTTTTATAATCTACTAGCTGTCCCTTTGCGGCTTCGCCCGCGTGTACTATAGAAAAGAGTAACTAAATTTTAATAACGTATTAATTGATGGTGTTACTATATTCTCTGTATATCTTTATAACAACAAATACAAACAGCTTTATCCAGTCCACTACGCTGAGGGTACTTTAATTGCAGAACATCTTTGTTTTTAATTCATCTTTATTTCTC
>PNEQ01089472.1:0-16569 GCA_003012365.1 Medauroidea extradentata | reverse complement strand
AGCATTTAGACAACAAAATGAGGACCGTCTAGAAATACAATGTCCTATATATTTATGAACTCAGAATAGCCGGTAGAATACGAATATGAGGACCGTTCCTTATGAGGACCGGCACCCGGTCCTCGCAAGGAAAAATGTCCTCACAGCGTCGCTCAGCAAACTGGCGAATGTCCTCACAAGGTATCTTATGCCCACTCACGCACATGTCATCACACGCCTACACAACCACACTCTTTAATCGGCGGCAAGTACTAACATTTTGACATCAGTAGGCCTACCAATTTAGGAGACGCATGCACATAAATATATATTTTAGAGTAACTCTGTAGAACGCAACATTATCTGTACTGGATATAGCTGTGTGTCACTTTCAACAAGTACTTCTACTGCGAATTTGGTTTCTTAAGGCCTTCGTCCTGCATACGCTTTAAATGCGTTGCAGCGTGCTAACTATTTAACAGAAACGATAATACACTTGAAGCGAGTATAAAACGGAGGTTTAAAATCTTCACGTCGATTAGAATAGTCACTTCAGAGCCCCTTAAAATGGCTAAATGCAGTTATTTTCAACCAAATATATTTTATTGTGGTTTACATATTGACTAACATTTTGAAATTAGTGTATCTACGTGTTTAATATTTTTAAATTGTCTTTATTTTACTATTAAAAAGACAGTATTATGTTAGTAACAGTTTTAATAAAATTTTACAACTTTATATAAATTTGTATTTTTAATTAAATTATATGAACACCTAGTGAAGGATTTTTTTTACAGTTCTGAAAACAACCCTTTCCTTCACAACTATAGTTATTCACTTTATTTCTTAAGTTCCAGCCAATGTTTTTGCTTCAGGTACACTGACATATTAACTACGCAACGATCTTATTTGAATATCCAGTGTCTTTTTGTTTGTAATTAAATATCATATATTATTTTAATAATTACAAAGTTACATTCAATTTTGCTCTAAATATTAAATAACTTAATTTTCTTAAAATTATCACGGCTACAAATACAATTGTTTTGTATATTTGGGTACCGTTGTACGGATAAGGCAAAATTTGTATTTACAGATATAGAATAATACAAATATACACAAACAAGAATTACACAAGTGTATGCGATATAAAAATTTATATGTATGTTTGTATAATATATTTACGTTCAATCTATGATGTATTTGTTATTTCTTAAAAAAAACTATTATTTATTATTTGTTGTCTACAAGTCATAAAACATGTATCATATACTGTACAAAAAAGAGCTGAACACACACACATACACATACACACACACACCAACACACACACACATATATATATATATATATATATATAACAGCTAGCGTACTCAATAACAGTGAACTATAAATAGTCTTAGCTCAGTGTAAACAGTGCGCGCAATATGCTCGTATGATGTCATAGTAATTTCCATCGCAAAGTCTTGCACGGGATACGAAGCCGTAACCCCACCCTTTCCACACCGCAAACTTTATACAATACCTGAGTGAATGCTTTAAGGCATTCCGTGATAATTCTTTCGTTTGTACAGACTACAGTCCAAAGAGGTTTTATTTATGAGTAGGTTGGCAAAAATAAACGATTGTTTAATTATTTTTCCGTGATCATTCTCTTTTTTTCGTGAGACTGTACCATTTTACTGTTTTTCACATCCTTACTTTTCGTTTCTCAGATGATCCTGAGTTTGATTTGTAGATATTTGCATAAGCTTCATTCTTATTAAAAAAATAATCTCGATATCTCAACGAGTATATTCGGTAAAGATGACTATTTGAAAAAAAAAAAAAAACGAAATATTTTTTACCGACATTCAAGGACGAATTTCGAAGAATCCTGAATTTACTTTTTTGATATATACGTAAGATTTATTTTAAAGCAAAAACCATTTCAATATTTACACTGGTTTAGGAGATAAACGGGGTTAATTAAAAACACGATTTAAAAAAGGTCATTCACGGACGAATTTTGAAAAATTCTGAAAACACTTTTTAGGTATTTAGATAAGAGGGCGTGGTACATAATTGAACGCTTAAAGTATTAATCTAGAACTGTAGGTTTCTTGAAGCCAATGTGCGAAAATTAAACAATAGCAATGCTAGACAATTGTTTCCAGTGTTACGAACTACTGAGGCACAATCTCTGACGCCGGAACCTCGTGCGTTTAACTGCGGCGCAAGAGCTTACACGTAAAGAATTAGTAATTTAGGATAAATATTTACTCATAAAGTTGGCAAATACCATTATGTAAGATTTTCATTGTGTATGTTATCCATATTGGCATCGAAAAAAGCGTAGAAATCTGTTGATTTCAGCGTTTATTTATCTACCACAAACTCTTAGGCATTATTTTAAAGAAACAATCACTTAACTATCTGAACTGTTAAGGAGAAATCACGGATTAATGAATAACATCTTTCACGGCTTTTCGCCCCTTTAATTTTCGAATATTGCAAAATCGAAAATTTTGGTAGTGTGTGTATTTCTGTGGGCAATATTATGAAGTTTAAAAAATTATGATATCAGCTTTCCCCGAAAATGAGATATCAGGGATTCTTTGAAAAAAAAAAAAAAAAACAATTCACCCCTTGTCACCCTCTTAATTATCGAATTTCGAAAAATCCATTCTTTGTGGGTGCCTACGGGTCAAGCGGAAACTTCAACCAAAATTCCATGGTTCTTGGCCCAGCGGTTTGGGCTGTACGTTGATGAGTGAGTTAGTGAGTGAGTGAGTGTCAGGACACTTCATTTTATATATCAAGGTAATCAAGTTATCTCGTAAAGTAAAAATTTACATATCAATTTTTTTAACTTATGTTGGCTTCACTCTGACACGAACAACACCTAAATACCTCTACTGTTTAGATAGATAGCATGGGTTGATGGAAAACTAATTTTGCGCTTTTTCACCCATTCTAGCGAAGGATTTCTAAATATTTTAATTTCACATGTTAGACATTTGTGTAAATATCCCACTGAAGTGCCATTCATGACGGTAGCCCGTTTAGTCAAATCAAATTCGATTATATATTGAAAAACGCGAATGACCCCTGCACAGTACTGAAAGTTCGAATTTTAAAAAATCTGAAAACTATTTTGCCACTATTTTTGTAATAATCATTCTGAAACAAAAATTAACTGTATATCTAGATGGGTTTGATAGATATCGAGGATTTATCTAAAACACATTACGGGTCCACCGCCTAAGAGAATGATAATCAAAAAACCATTGAATCACGTTTCATAATACTTAACTGGTGTCTCATGGACGTGCAGAACACGACAATAGCCCTTTGGGTTCAAGACATATCGACGATTAATTACAAACACATTTCATTATCTTTCACCCCCTTTCACGCTCTTAGGTAGGAGACTTCTTAAATTCGTGAAATTACTTTACAGGTATTTAAGTAAGCATCAATCGAAAATCACATCGCTACATAAAAATAATGCAATCGATATGTATCGATTGTGAATCGAAAGTATATGTTACCCTTTTTTTACCTCTTTGAAGCCGAATTCGGATAATAAACTTAATGGTATATGGAATATTTAAAAAAGCGTCAATCAAAAGCAAAGAGCACTTCGATATCTCGATTGGTTAGATTGATATAGAGGAATAATCGAAAACATGTTTCACGTATTTTCGCCCCCTCAATTAAAGAATTTTGAAAATCTCGAATCCTGTCATATATATTTGTATACGTAACTCTCTATCCCGGGCGTTCCGATAGACATCGATAGTTAATCGGAAACACATTTAAGGTAATTTCATCCCCTTAAACATTGATTGGAAAATCCTTAAAAGGGCTAATATGAATATTTATGAGCGTCCTATTAAAGTAAAAATCACAATGATAGGCAGTCGGGTTCGAGCTATATCGACGTTTCTTCGGAAACACATTTTACCCTTTTTCGCCCCCTTAACTATCGAATTTCGAAAAATTCCTTCTTAGTGAGTGCCTACAGAGCAAGGGGAAACTTCCCTCAATATTTTATGGTTCAAGGTTCAGCGATTTTGGCTGTGCGTTGGCGAGTGTGTCAGGACACTTCATTTTATATATTAAGAGATATATATACACACACACACAAAACTCTTTTTAGTACCATATATGGTACATATTTCATGACAAGTAGACAACCAATTATAATTAATAGTTTGTAAGAAATAATAAGAATTTTACTATTAAGTTTCTATTCTTGCATACGCACTACTGTAGAGATACGTATCTGTTGCTTCAAATGCCTATGATTTGACATGAACGTATTACTTATTTTGTAATGTGATTTGACTTTTATATACTTATTTTACGGAATCTACGTATTTTAAAAATTGCAGCCCTTTTTACATTTTTCGATTAAGCTAAATATTTTTAGGAACCGTACTTTTGCATTCCGTCAAACTTGGTACAAATACACTACATACAAAGTTTACTTGACGTTTGTGTTTTTCGTTTAACATATGTGAAAATGGTTTAAATTGCGGACAGTTTTATATTTTAAGCATAATATTCCTTACCAAAAAAATATTCTTCAGAATTTTCACCAAACTTGGTACACATGTAAAGATAATTAGACTTTTGTTTACTTCGTTTTTCCTCGGTTCGTTTTTTTCGAAATGGCATATATTTTCGTATTTAGGAAATATTTGTCAGAATTTTATCAAACTTGGTTTACATATACTACACGGAAATTTGACTCGACTTTTATATCTCGTTCGTCTTGTGTGCACATTCAAATAACGGCGGCTGTTTGAAATATTTTTTGCATATTATTCCATATCTTAGGATATTTTTTTTTTAGATTATCACTAAACTTGGTACACATATACTACATACAAAGGCGGCTTGACATTTGCGTATTTCGTTCATTTTGTGTTCATATTTTATACAACGGCGGTCTTTTTACTATATCAAAACGTATCTTAGCGAATAATTTTCAGAATTCCACTAAAGTTGTTACGCATATACTACATACAAAGCTGAATTAAATATTGTGTAATTCGTTCAACTTGCCTTCATATTTTCAAAATGATGGTCAACTTTATATTTATAATATAGTAATATATATCTTATGATAACTTTATTTAGAATTTTACCAAAATTGGAACACATTTACTGCATACAAACCTGACTAGACTACTGCATATTTCGCTGATCCATTTGTAATATTTTGAAAACGGTGGTAATTTTTCGATAGAAACACATATCATTATAATTTTTCTCCAATTTATCAAACTGGTTACTCACATATTACTCAGCAAGCAAACCTATCTTAAGTATACATCGTGTATAATAAGTCTAAATCAATATTATCATTTAATATTCCTAGATTACGTAAACGAGTTTAACTTTCAAGGTTAATTTACCCTACTTTGAGAAAAAAGGCTTATGAATCATGCTGGTAATTTCTTGTTTTAGTTTAAAATAAATGAGAAAAAAATTTTTTTTGTGAAGCTTGGTACCTATGTACATATTCGTAAGTAAACATGACTATTTACTGCGTTTTTCGATCTCGTATATAATAATGGTTTTAAAACGCAGTAACATTTGTACATAAGAATAGTATGGCGAATATGAGGATATACTATTTTTATTTGTTTTATTAATATTGTACACTTATGTTACTTACAAAACTGACTTAATTTTTGTGTGTTTCGTTAATAATGTATTAATATTTTATAAGTGACGACAACAACAAGACGAGAATCATCCCACGTCACCTGCACCTCGTCATCCGTAATGACGAGGAGTTGAACAAGCTTCTGTCTGGTCTGAATATCGCCGATAGTGGCGATTTCGAGAAATAATTTATGCCACACAAACTATACTTAATTGATTGGACTTTTGCGTATTTGGTTCTTCGGTCACATTTTGAAAACGTGGATATTTTATGTCTTCATACGTAAATTATGTCTTGGAAAATTTAATCCGAATTTTATGAATTATGTAAGCATATATTAATTAGTAAGCCGGCTTAACTCGTGTGCATTTCGTATGTCATAAAATTATGTCAAAATAAATATATAACATTTAATATTCCCGTATGAACGCAGATGATTTTAACTTTCACGCAAATTTGCACCCACTTTAAGGAAAATAGGTTTAACTATCCTAGTTACTTCTTGTTTTAGTTTGCTGAAAAGTGTATATTAGTATTAATTATTTTTATTGATCTAAATGACCGAATTCCTTTACAGAAGCCTCTGTTGTTTGTAGAAGATTAGCGAAGATTACGTCACGCGAAAGGTATGACATCGGTACATTGTTTATACACTAGACAACTCTTGCACTAATATCAATAATAAAGATTAAACGCGTTAGTCCCTTTCCTAAAACCAAGAGATTTACGTGATCGTGATAATGTCTACGTGTGTCGGACAGTTAGTTCTAATCGACATGTCTGTGAGCATTAACTTGGAGAATTTCAGTATACAGCAGTACACACGCGAGTATGGCTGCTGTGGTTGTTATTTTTAGCCTAATTATGCGAAGGAATTTTAGGCTTATTATATGAATTTCCTGTGTGTGTACGTGTGTGCGTCCCCTTAAAAATTTAGAACCAGCAGACCAAATTTCATTAAATCTTGTACATATAATTTGTAAGTTGACTTTACTTTTGTATATTTTATGTGCGTCCTGCTGATATTTTCAACAGTGGCAGCTATATTAATATTTTACGGTCAAGCTAGACATCCAAGAAATAGTAATTTAGAATTTCATCAATCTTGGTACACGTATAGGCTACTACAATAAAAGCTGTTTAGAATTTAGGGTATTTCGTTCATCATGTGTTCATATTTACAAAATGACGGTATTTTATTTTAATTTTTAGCAAACACTGTACAAAATGTTGTTCTTTTACAAAGAAAATCATTGGAAAACCAGATGCTTAAGGAATTCCTTGTAAAGCTACGATGGTAGTCATTGCAATTAATTGCAAGTATGTGTTTGTAAAATTGTAAGGACTAGCCTTGTAGCTGTAAATCTACAAGGAAAAAAATCAATTAAAATGTTCTTTATAGTTCATAAATAACACTGAACTTCTTTATGGAATAACTTTTGAATAACGGACGTACAGGTAAAATTGATTTGAAAAATTAAAAACAGATCCCTTGAGATGCCAGATTTCGAACCTCTCTCCCGATGCTTACAACCTACGCATTAAACCCCTAGACCACTGTGATTTCTCTGTTGTTTAGTCTTTATTTATTTGTAAACATTCAATGTACATTTCAGTAATAATTCTTTCTTTTAAAGAACGCAATTAATATAAACATTATCTTTATTCCAGAAAAATACTTCTCAGGTGTTGTGATCTTTGCATAAGTAATTTCCGGCGAACTTGCGATATTTGTAGGCTACACATTTTTTATAAGTTTTTTTGCAAACAAAATCCTTTTTAACATAATTAATTAATAATTGTATACGGAAAATTGTTCAACCATTACAAAAGATTGTGCATTTACGAAGAGGTGCCTTGTCATATTTTACAATATAATTTACAGTGCAGAAACTGTCGGTGTAGGTACAAAGGATTATTTTGTAGTAGTATACATTTTACCTTTGTACCTTCATGAACTAGTGATTTGACAAAGAAAATATTTGTACTTTCACAAGGATTTGTAAAAGTACAAAGAAAATCCTTGAAAATTTTACAAAGTTTTTTAAATGTAGTATTACGTATCTTAGAAATAATATTATTTTACAATTTCAGCAAACTTCGAGCACATATTCTACATACAATGAGGAATTGAATATTGTAATTTTTTAAAATTCATCCTGCGTTCATGTTTTGAAAATTGCGACAGTTTTTATATTTTTTATTGTATTCCATATCATAGGAATTATTTTTCCATGTTTCATCAACCTTGGTACTTAAATACTGCATAAAAATCTGAATTGAACTTCTGCATTTCATTCGTACCGTGTCCAAGTTTTCAAAATAACGGCCATGTTCATATTTGCAGTATAGTAATTCATATCTTCGTAGTGTAACTTGACTTTCTTATATTTCGGTTACCCACTGTTAATACTATAGAAATGGCGTAATTTTTTGTATTGTTTGCGTAGTACTACATATGTTAGGAAATCTTTATCATATTTTTATAAAACTTGTTACACGTATACTACGTAGAAAGCTGACTTTACTTTAGAGTGAGAGAGAAATATTGGTCAGCGCTAACATCCACGTCTTAAAGCGATGGTTAGGGGTGTATTGATGCGAATATGGAGCAGTGAAGGAAAGAATGGGCGGGGAAACGGGAGATCCCCGAGAAAATCCGCTTACCAGCGGCATCGTCCGCCACGATTCCCACATGAGAAGATCCTGGGACCAACCCCGCCGGTAATCGAACACGGATCGCCTTGGTGGGAGGCGAGAGGTCTGACCACTTGGCCACCTCGGCCCTTATTTACTTTAGAGTAATTCATTCCTACTTTGTTTATACTTTCAAAATGGTGGCCAGTTTTATATTTTAAGCTTATCATTACCTATCTCAAGAAATTTTTTCCTGAGATTTTAAATCATTGTACACATATACTGCTTACAAAGTTGACTATACTATTGTGATTATCGTTCATCATTTGTTAATATTTTCTAAATGACGGCTATTTTCATTATTCCAGCATTGTAATACGTATCATTTAAATTAATTCACTTTATATATTTCCTTTGCGTCCAATTTGCAGTTAAAAAATGGCACGCTGTGTAGGTTTGAACCTCAACAACCACCCAATAGCACTTACACAATTTAATATACTGTACACATTTTGTGTGTGTGTGCATACGCTCATAAGAATGCACACATATGCATAAACTAGCAAAAGTTTTATTTATAAAACTCTTTCGTTCTTGATATTAGAGTATTCAACTTACTTTGTTTTAAGAACCACAGAAATAAGTTAATTTACTAGAATAAATAACTATAAAACTGAAATACATTTAAATTTTTAATTATACTGACTTATAGATATTGTGACAAAATAATAAATTTCGTTGTTTTGGTAAAAATTACATATCGTATATTTAGTGCTTTAAGGACGATATTACCACTACGTAACAATGACATCAATCTGAAGTGTTTACTGTTTATAATAATTTTTACTGATAATAGCCAAGGTTGAGTGTTATTTTCCGCTGTAGATAGTGTTAAGGGTACATTTTTTACGAGCAGCGTCGTAATCGCATACCTGTGTCGAGTGTTATGTATCACTTGTCTCCATATAATTAAAACACCCTCACATGTAGACACACACAAATACACTGGGGGTCGCAGTTGTCGCAGTGGCTAGAACATTTGTCTCCCAGTTAGGTGATCCTGGTTAGTTTCTTGGCGAGATCAGTTACCAGACTTCCGCACGGAGGCCACCGGTCGGTGGATTTTATCGGAAATGTTCTATTTCCCCGTAATTTCATTCCCATGCAGCTCCCTACTGGCATCATGTAACCTCTCCCCAGCTCTTAATACCTAGACGTTAGGTGCTGACCAAAATACCTTACCTAAACTCTTCACACACATATTCACACCCACACACACAAACATTATTTAGTCGGCGGCAAGTATAAACATTGAGACATTATTAACAGTTTAGGAGACACATACATGTAAATATATATGTTAGTATAACTCTACATCATGCAACAATATCTTTACTGGATACAGTAGAGTGTCATTATCAAAATATATTACATCTGCAAAATTGGTTTCGTAAGAGCCTGGCTTAGCGCGAGCTTCAAATGCGTTGCAGCGTGTACGTATATATATGTTTTTTTTTTGCGAAACTATTCCACATATGCATACTTTTTCAACGTACGAAATGAAAATTCACTTAAAACGGTTACGGAATTATGGTTTGAAAGCTTCTCGTCGATTTGAATAGTCATTTTGGAGCTCCTCAAAAAGACTAAATACAATTTTTAACCTGTTACGTGAAGAGGTATTTTTGTCAACGCTTAACATCGAGGTCTTCAGCGCTGGTGATGGATGATATGATGTGAGTATGGAGCAGCGTCGGAATGAATGGACAGGGGAAACGCGAGAACCCCGAGAAAACCCGTCGACCAGAGGCATCGTCCGACACGATTCCCACATGCGTAAATCCGGGTTTAACATGCTATATCTGAAAAACTATTCAAATAATTCGTGGGAAACTAATGTAGAAGGGTGCATCGGACTTTGCGAAAAACATTTCAAAAATATAAAGATACGATCATTACTGAAAAAGTCAGTAACTCGAGTGATCTACGATATCACTGTACGCCGATTCAGTGTCTTGCGCTAGAGGTGATACCACACCAGATAAGTCCGTCAACATCGCCCTTGGCACCGTGTCTCACTCACACTAACACACGGCCAGTTGACGAGTACCGTATGTAATGACATACATTAGTGTCGCATATTATCCCACATTTGAGTTCCAGAAGTAATATTGACACAGTCATTAGAAGCTTTGCGTCTATGCAGTTGTAGGTTAATTCTGGACACGACGCGTGTGTATTCTAGTGTGGTTGCTGATACCACGTGCAGGGCATTTATTTTTCCTCACATAGTACCAAAATATACCTTCTTTTTTACGGAAACGTCTGCGATTTTATTTTGGTTGACACTTTTCATCACTAACATTAAAAAACTCCAATGAGAAAAGTGAGGCCTACTAAAAACTTGCAACCTGTGTATTAACACTTTCAATTGCCATAAATTGTACTAATTTCACTATGAAAATAGCAATACTTTATTAGTAACTGTTTTAAACTTTATAATTTTTCAAAGTGAGGTTATATTATAATTAATTGTAAATTAAATTGTTTAAACATCTGATATATTAATTACTTTACAGTTCTGAAAACCAAAAATTTCTTCACAACCGTAGTTTTCAATTTATCTATTTTAGTTCCGACCAAGGTTTTGCTTCAGGTTCACTGACATATTGACTATGCAGTGATCTCATTGATATATTTAATACGATTTTCTATTAAATTAGAATTGTTATTTGGCTAAACAGTTTTTTACTATTGCATCGGCTCTAAATATATTATGACTTATATTTACATGTAAGAGTCCCCAAAAAGTTTTATTAATATTATAATATTTTACTCACTGGGAGTGTACCCGTAAATAAACTAACTAATAATAATATTTAAAACCAATCTCATCAATCAGAAGAAATGTATTAACATAGTCAATTAATATTAATTCCCTTTCAGAATTGTTTATTTAAAAATGTCTATAGCAAATAAATTTAAATATAGTTTTTAAATGATATTGGTTAATATAATGCCATATTCAAACACTGTTTACATACAACAATAAGGACCAGTCAAATCCAAATTGTGTTACTCAAGCATTAAAAATAAAATTGGTTCCCAACTAACCAATATTTCTCACAAAATTTTAATAGATACATAAATAGGCATATATTACATGATATCTTTGATAACTGTCCTAAAAATAAATAGACATAACATTAGCGTTTTACATTCTTACTCAAATTATCGCATTAAGTAGAGATTATGTACCACAGTTTTACTGAAATTAGAAAAATTTTCAGAGAAATTATTGTTTGAAAAACGTTGTATGGGCTTCCATAAAGAATTTAAGTATTAACGAAAAATTCAGTCTGTGCTATGGTCGATATGTATGTGTAGATTCTATAGTGCAAAGTTATATTAGGTGAATAATAAATGTCTAGGGGTCCACTTTTTTTATAATATAATCAAAGTGCTAACACGTTAAAGTCAAAACGCTTAACTATGATCCATGAGTGCGCAGTAAACAAATAAATTACATAATCCTAACAAAAATATTGTGTATAATAAAAATTTGTACAAAAGCGTAAGATATAAAAATAAATCAACAGTATGAAGAATTACATAGAGGACCAATCGACGTACTAAGTACTGAATGCCTGCAGCGTATCATAGCTTCCTATCTGCAAGTATCCCGTATGATCAAAAATATTACAAATTGCCAAAAAATTTTAACAATTCAAAAATTGAACGTTTCACATAAGTCTAGTCAAGTTACTTGTAATTAATACATGTGCATCGATTTTGAAAATGTATCTAAAATGGCTCAACCGTACAATTTTGTGAACCAAAAATATTTAAAATGGCCACCAATCTGAAAATGCAAGTACGTCTTTGACTAAAGAAAAAGCAGAAACCGTACTAAGAGGAAATCGTTATGAAATGTGTATAAATTGATGTCAGGAGGATACTTCGTATGTTCCAGATGTATTGTAATGGCTGCATATGTAACAGGAATGCCTCAGTAAAAATGTAAACACAGGTAGTTGAAAATTGCAAGAATCTGCCGTGTCATCGGGTTTTGCATGATACTGTATCGTCCTTCACCTTGTATGATTGAATGATGGTTATGTACAGAACATGTGAACCGAATTCGTTAAATTTTTGATTAATGATTAACTTATATAACTTATGTAATGATGATAACTTCAAAAGGCCTCACATTGTAAATGTATCAACACCGTTAACAATTGGTATTATGATATAAGAATTTATTTATTATTAAATGTATTTATAAATTGCTAAAATTTATATCTTCAGATATCTTGTCACATTAAAAAAATACTGTTTTGTGGAGGTTCAAATGTAATTATTTAAACATGAGCAAAACAAGTTAAGTTAAACAAAAGCATCCTGTGTGGTCTAAATATATTCAAACCACGCGTTTAAAAAAAACCGCCAAGAACTGAATAAAGTTATGTTAAGTAACTACTAAGATTTAAAATTATAAAAAATTCCTTTCTCATATTAGCGTATTACCAAAAAATTTTCTCACGTCAGCTTCTTTAAAAGTAATGAATAGAGTATGTACATAAAACGCAAACTTTGATTCACCTCACTAACTACTCTGTGAATACTGAATATGACAAAATTTTTAAATAATATTTCCTTAGAAGTCTTGTGAATCAAGAGTATGTTCGATTGGTTACCATTGTGAAAACTGTAATGTTGCCTAGAATTACAATGAAAGGAAATTCAAAATACAATTAAAAATATGTTTCGAGTTTAATGATATTCTATAAAATGGATTCTTAATATTGTGAATGATAAAAATTGGCTTATAACATTTATTTTGATAATATAAAAAGTCAACAAACCAAAATCTTTAAAAAGTCACCATGCTTTTTACAGCAATATACCAAGTTAATGAAATTGTTAGATATTGCCCCTCAGACAATAATTTTAGTAAAAAATAAATAAAGACACCATTGACAAAATACATAAAAGTAAAGTCAACATTATATGTAATGTACGCGTTCCATGCTTAAAGAAATTTTGGTCTGCGATTTCAAATGTCTTTGTGGCGTACCTTCACACAGCAAAAGTAAAATTAAATATTTAAATAACCCGCGATATATAAGTAAACTCTAAAACGTAAATTAAAAAAAAAACAAACTTTTTCTCTTGGCCTTTTAACTTTATTCAATTTACCTATAAATATTTTGATGATGAGCGTCATCAAGTCAGGGGACAGCTATATGAAGAAATATAACCAGTTATACATTGGTAAAAAAAATATAAGGTATCAAATAGTTTCAAATTGTACGTATGAACCTAGTATTTTCCCTCAATTTTACAAGGTCTGCTAAGTTCATGTAGTGTTTCGATATTGTACCATTTATATAATAGGCGTTAGTTTGATAGCCGCCCGTGATGTGTGGTATCTGGCAATGGGGGTGCGGGCGTCACAGAATGCGGTGACCCGAACGCGCAGACACGTCAGGGCTGATGTCTATTTTGCGAATTTTTCTGAGTAAATTAATCAAGACTGAAAATTAAATGTTAGGATATTTTTTTCTGTTACATGCCAAAGTTACTTACATATGGTAAATCGTTGTATAATCCATGCTTTTTTATCATTATCAATATTCTTTCATTTGTATTCTTTTATTTTATTAAATTTAATTACCGGTCACCTACGTGACGACGCTCATCATCAAAATATTAGTAGGTACTCTTTAATGAAGTTAAAAGAGAGAAGCCAGGAGATAAATTTTATTATTTTACTTTTTAGAATTTTTTTATGTCAGGGGTTAATTAATATTCTTAATTTAACTTTAGTTTCATTATTTTTAAATTACCCGCATACCCTAAAATTATTAAAGATTTTAGTAGTGCAAGAACGCACGTTTGGAGTTATAATATTAATTTATATATTTTTGTACTTCTTTTGTTTTCTTTCATATTTTGTTTGTAAATAAGTTATTAGTACGCATTGATTACAAACAAAAAAACTTTTTTTGGTTAAATGATAAAAGTGAATATTTTATGTTTAGGTGATTAGCTCGCTATTAGTTTACGGTTGCAGAATTTAATTACTATTAAGTTTAATTGAATTGTTTCTCATAATATTAAAACTAGTTTCGTGATATGCGGGATTTTCAAGCTTATTTTTTAGGACTTCTTGTCGAAGTGCATCTGAATAATTTTTCAATATTCTGCTGCGTTATCCTATGGACTTGTTTCTGTTTTTTTAAGTCTTAAAAGTAGTTTTCATCACTCTTCGTGTTCAGCTACATTTTATTTCTGTTTGAAGCAGTCTGGTTGTTTCTTGAAGATGGTTGTTTTCTTTGCTTAGGTTCTTTATCGTAGAAGTATTTACGTTGTAACATTTACATTCAATACAAACACTGCCATTTATTTTCGAAAAAAAATTTACGTTTTATGTTACAGTAATGTGATACCATCGGACACTGAAATTATAACAAACACCGCTTAAATATATTTGCCACATATTATTTTTCAATGCTTGAACGTGCCAGGTGCCATACTGACATAATATTAATAACATACACTGCAATGTGTCATCACATTTTCAGTTAAAGAGTATTACATGGAGAATGTTGTAGTATTGTTACATTTTACAACCATGCAAGGTCTTTCAGAAAGAACATAAAAACATGCCATTATCACAAAGTTAATTTGTCCACTGTAACACGCATTAAAAGTTACTTCAGACAATTGGAGGGAAACCTATAAAATATAAAGTAAATATTTAACTGACATAGCCCACATATAGTATTTATAACAGAAGTTAAGCACCCGTGCATACAAACGTTTATATAAAGATAAAGAAATAAGTATTTAACAAAAATCACAGAAATGAGTATTCACCATCGAGGTCACAGGCGCTGTATTACAAAAATTTACAGTTAGATAAATCAATACACATAAATTCTTTTACTACCTAACTGACCTTAAAGTATACAAGTAGGCATACAAAAGATATTACGACATTCCTAAACTAACACAATGGACATCCGCGCACTGTAGATTCTCGTTATACCACACTGCGCTCCGAAAAATAGACACCGCTACTGTCACAGAATTTTGTTTAAGAGGTGAAAGTTGGAAACTCAGGTAATACAATACACAGCCTCACTTATCAATGCCCGGGAGGTCACAGAAAATCAAACCAAGCCTACATAAAAAGCTAAAAATATGGGCCAGCTTAACAAAAAATTAGCTATATTCAACACATCAGGGAAAAGTTGTTAAACGTAACCGTTTCTTACATTAAAAGAAAAACTGGTCTATTTTTTACGTACCAAATTTTTTGAAAGTGTGGTTTTCGTAAGTTTAATTTATAAAAGTGTTAAGAACTGCCAATGATTATTTGATAACACGTCAACGCATACACTTGCATTAACTGGGGACCTCAGTTGACGCAGTCTCTACAGCAAGGTGATCTGGGTTCGGTTCCCGGGGGGGAAGGGGTCGGTCCCCAGATTTTCGCACGTGGCAATAGTGCCGGACGATGCCACTGATCGGCGGGTTTTCTCGGGGACATCTTGTTTTCAACAAACCTTCATTTCAGCGCCGCTCCTTTCTCACATCATGTCACCCCTCCTCAGCTCCATAGCAAAACACTTTTAATAAATGTTTGAAACCATGGAACGTTTAACAAATATGTTACGATAAAATTGGATTAAAATTAAATTTTATAAACTTCTGATAAATTATGTTACAATTCTAATAGACAAAATTTTATTCACAAATAAAGTTCTTGGCTTAAAAGGGCGTGGTACATAATTCAACGATAAAAGCATTTATCTATAATTGTAGGTGTCTTGGAGCAATAGCAATAGCAATCCTGGACAATTGTTTTAGCCAACGTTTTGAACAAAATTGTTTCCAGTGTTACGAATTTCTAAGGCACAATATCTGATGCCGGAACATCGAGCATTTAACTGCGGCGCAAGAGATCACATGTAACGAAATAGTAAGTATGGATAAATATTTACTCATAAAGTATGCAAATACCATTATCTAGGATTGTCATTGAATAATTTATCCACATTGGCTTCGAAAAAAGCGTAGAAATCGGTGCTAGGGCAGTTGCCCGCGATGGAAGCTTTCCCGCGATGAAAAAAATCGTCTTCTCCTCCAGCGGTTTCATCCCTCCCTATATCGATAAGCTGCCAATGGGAACAAAGGAACGGCCCACTGAGAGACACTTGGAGACGCGCGTATCTCTGAGTTGATAACTACCAATGAGGAGGCTCCGTTTAGCCACGCCTGCA